>JAMPIV010015335.1:0-130060 GCA_024509875.1 Oreohelix idahoensis
AAGCAAACATTAAACAAATAAACCAACACAACCATAACACCAAACAAACACCCAGCCTGTGCTTGATTGCTAATGTGCTCTGGTTTCTTTGTCCTACCTGACATACCCATCACAGGGCGCCTCGTTCCGTTGTCTCTTGTCGTGGACTGATAATGAAAAGGGCCGCTCGTTGGCCATCGCATTTTTTTTTATGGGCTCATCAGGCTAATCACTCATACTTTACTGCTGCGGCGGCCGTAGTAATTGCGCCACGCAAATAACACTAGCACTTTATTGCTCTATTAGGCATGAAAAACAACAATATGGCAACAACTAAACAATTATAACACATCGACATTTCAAATATAACACACAATTATCTTTCTTTGATCCTTAGCCAGCCGACCGTCAAAGCCAGTCATATGGCCATCACGCCTAGTGGCGTCTTGTAGGGCAACAACAAATTGATTCCACTTTGCTCGGTCGGTGGCCATCCTTCGTACAGTGCCCCAACTCTGGTTCATTCTTTGCATCTCAGCCTCCACAGTCCTCCGCCAAGTTGTTTTTGGTCGGCCTCTCTTTCGCTTTCCTTCAGGGGTCCAAAGCATAGCTGTTCTTTGTGATGGCATCGGGGTCTCTTCTGAGGACATGACCAACCCAGCTCCAGCGTCTGCCAGCTATGATGGTGTGCATGTCTTCTTGCTTGTGATGGTATTTGGCCAAAAGATTCGGTGAATTTTCTTAGGAATGTTGTGTGAAAAGAGGACAATTTCGACATTTCCTTCTCTGTAACTCTCCAGCATTCCGCACCATAGAGAAGCACAGAAAGCACACAGCTCTGATATAATCTTAATTTTGTGCTTGTGCTGTATTGGGAGGACTTCCAGATGTTGTTTAGGCTAAAGAAGGCTGTTCTTGCCTTATTCATTCTGATGTTGATGTCTTTGCCTGCCCCGCCGTCTGGTGTTACTATGCATCCTAGACCTCTGTCTTCTTTAAATTGGTGTTCAAGCCCACCTGCTGGCTAAACTTATTAAGTCTATCCGTTTTTTTCCTGGATGTGTTGATGTGAATGTGCTAGCAGTGCAATGTCATCTGCATATTCCAGATCTTCCAATGTAGAAAATGTTGTCCATCTTATTCCTCTTGGACTGCCCTCTGTTGTCTGGCGCATCACCCAGTCTATGACTGTTAAAAATAGAGTGGTTGATAAGGGGCATCCCTGTCGTACTCCTGTCTTCACCTCAAAGGTTAGGTTGCTCTGCCCAACCCTACACGTAAAGTTGGCATAGAGGCTTTTTATGATTGACACTATGCAGCTTGGAATTCCATAAGCCCTCAGTATTTTCCATAAACTGTCCCTATGTATGCTGTCAAAAGCCTTTTCAAAATCAACGAAATTAATGTAAAGCTGTCTTTGCCATTCTGAGCACTGCTCTATAATGTTCCTGAGGGTGAATATATGATCTACACATCTTCTGTTCTTTCTAAATCCTGCTTGTTCTTTCCTCAGTTTGTGGTCTACTGCCTTTGAAATTCTTTGTATAATTATCCTGCCTAGTATTTTGCTAGGAACTGAGAGAAGGGTGATTCCTCTCCAATTATTGCAGTCTGCAAGATCTCCCTTCTTGGGCAATTTGACAATTATTCCTTTGTTCCACTCTGATGGTGTTGTCCCCGTTTTCCAGACTTGTGCAAATAGTGGTTCTAATAGTTCTGCTGCTAACTCAGGGTCTGTCTTAAATAGCTCTGCATTTAAGTTATCATGGCCCGGAGCTTTGCCGTTCTTTAACCCTTTGATTGCTGTGATGATTTCTTCTTTTCGTAGAATGTCTGTATTTACATCTAGATCGTTTTCAGCTTCAGGAACATTCCATTGTGTCTCTGGTGGTTCCATGTTCAGAGTTTCTCTGAAGTGCTCTGCCCATCTTGTTTCCTGTCCCTCTGCTGTCGTGATGAGATTACCTTGCTTATCTCTTACTAATGTAATATTGTTTGCACCTCGTTTTCCGCTGATGAATTTAGTTATTTTGTATACTGTGCTTTGTTCATTTCTCAGTGCTGCCTCCTCAGCCTGTCTTGCAAGATCGTCTAGGAAATTCCTTTTGTTGGCTCGGGTTTGGCGTTTAACTTCCTTGTCCAGCTGACTGTACTGTTCGTTATATAGTTGCTTTAACCTGGGGGACTTCGCTTCTGTTTTCTTTCTTTTCATTTCCTTTCTCATCGTTATGGTGTTTAATGTTTCTTTATGTCAGCCGCAAAAGCTTTTCTGGTAAGGGAGTCCTTCAATTTGCTGATGTCAAACCTTTTCTGTGTAGTTACAGTTGGTCCAGCCCTTCTTAGTTTCACTTTCAGTTTGCTACTACTAAATGGTGATCACTTCCCACATCTGCACCTCTTCTTACCTTCACATCTTGTAATGCATGTCTCCATCTACCGTTAACCATGATGTGGTCTATCTGGTTTCTGTCCCGACCATTTGGTGATTCCCATGTTAATTTGTGAATTTCTTTATGTGGGAAAAGTGTTCCTCCAATGACCAGGTTGTTAATGCTACAGAAACTTATTAGTTTATCCCCATTTTCGTTTGCTGTTCCGCTGCCGCATTTCCCCATTGTTCTTTCATTATATGTATTGTGTGTACCAACTTTCGCATTGAGGTCTCCCATTACTATAACAAGATCATATCTAGGTGTGTCTTCTATTTCTTTCTGCAGTTGTTGATAGAATTCATCCTTGACCTCCTCATCGCTATCATTCGTTGGTGCGTAGCACTGTATTATTGTAGTGTTGGTGAATCTCCCTCTCAATCTTAATCTTATCAGTCTGTTGTTGATGGGTTTCCATTCCAGTAATGTCCTTTCTTTTCCTTTCTGTAGAATAATGGCTACGCCTTCATTGTGCTGTCCATCCTCTCTTCCAGAGTAAAGTACTGTTTCTCCTGTTGTTGTTTTAACTTTTCCTGCCCCTGTCCATCTGCTCTCGCTTATCCCTAGAATGTGTAACCTATAGTTTCTCATTTCTGCCGTGACCTGTCTTGGTTTACCTGTCCTTCTCGTTCATTGTCCTGACATTCCAAAATCCTGTTCTTGTATCCTGTTTTGCGGTCAGGACATCCGTTTTCATGTCAGTGGCTTCCTTTCGGCTTTTTTCACACCACTGACAGTCATACGAGCCACAGACTCACCGAATGTCCATCCCGCAGCAAAGTTTATTCATTTATTGTTGTTTCCGTAACTACATTGTTTTTTTTACATAGACTGGGAACACAATTATAGTTCAGGCTGTATTATGGCCTAGTCATCTCAATCTTCTATCTCGTCAGACTTTTAACATCCGAGCGCGCTACGCGCACCTCGAAAATATATGGGCGATACATATGCCTTGAACATGAAGGGGAAGCTGGGGTGTCTTTACGGCCCCATCACAATATGTATATTTGCAAACTTTACTTTCATATGCATATTTGCAAACTTTACCTTCATATGTATATTTGCAAACTTTACCTTTATATGTATATTTGCAATCTTTACTTTCATATGTATAATTTGCAAACTTTAGCTTCATAATTATATTTGCAAACTTTACTTTCGTAAACATATTTGCAAACTTTACCTTCATATGTATATATGCAAACTTTACCTTGATACATATATTTGCAAAATTTACCTTCATATGTATATTTGCAAATTTTACTTTCATACGTATATTTGCAAACTTTACTTTCATATGTACGTTTTCAAAACTTTACCTTCATATGTGTATTTCCAAACTTTACCTTTAAATGTATATTTCCAACCTTTAACTTCATATGTATATTTGCAAACATTACCTTCATAATTATATATGCAAACTTTACTTTACTACACATATTTTGCAAACATTACCTTCATAATTATATTTGCAAACTTTACCTTCATATGTAATATTTGCAAACTTTAACCTTCAAATGCTTATTTGCTAACTTTATCTTTCAATATGCGTAATATATTCAAACTACCTCCATATGTGTATTTTCAAACTACCTTCATTTGCGTATTTGCAATCAAACTTTACCTTCATATGCTGTGGTGAAGTGGGATGTTATAAATATTTATAGGGGACTTAGTGTACTGACTGAGATCAGCTGTGAAAGTATCTATATCTATTAAGAGTAGTGTATTATAGATAACCTTACTTGCTACCACATATCTATATATCTCAGTCAGAATTATTCTGCAATAGTGTGATGACTACGTTATGTGTCTAGGGTATGTGTAGGATGAAGTGTAAGTCAAAACAACAATATGTATTCATTGCTGATATGAATGAATATGTGTCCTGATTCAATTACAAAGGAACCAGGAATCACAATCAATTTTCATTACAAGTTATGTACAGAATGGATTAATATGAATATTGTAGTGACATATATTATTAAAAATATCCTATGTGTGTCAGTTGTGTAGTAGTAAAATGAGGTAATACTGGTTTTGTTTTGTTCAAGCTCTGTTGGTATTTGTCATCATGACTTCAATAGTTTGTCTTAAGGAAACTAGTATTGGAGATGTTCTCAGTTCCTGATATTAAGACAATTAAATCCCCCTCTGAATGTTATTTTTATAAAGTCATTTCAAGATGAGGGGACATAATGTTGAGCTCAGCTGGCCAAATCAGCTTATCTTGAGTGATGGCGGCAGGAAAGGACTCCTCTGCTCGAATTCTCCTCTGGGCTCTGGAGACACCTCACTGATAGCTAAATGGACCAAGGAGTATGCTGTCCGACTCTGGATTCAGCAAAGCTCTGACCAGGTGCAGCTCAATACCATCAAGACCACGGTCCCACAATTTCATGGAAATAAACACAGATACGTTGATTAGCAATGAATTCTGGCACATTTACTGGCACAAATTCCCATCTGCTTATGTTCCAGGCTTTTATTTTAGCAAAAATGTGAGCTGGCTTCAACGCACTGTCGCTTTATCAAGATTATTTGCACTAGTGGTCTCGAACTAACGCTCCTAAGTGAGTATATCAGCAAGTCTAGCCAATGAGGCCACGTTTCGACAAGTGTTTGAAAAAATGTTACCTTTCTACGTCTCCCTAACAACCAAGATAGTATTTATAGTCCGACCAATCGTGGTTCGTCTTTCATTTGTTGCGCTCCAATCAATTTGGAGTTTACATGGTAGGCTATTTCTGTAACGCAAGGTTTTTTCAAACATGTTATAAAAAAATTTTATGAGCAGAAATGATTTCATGCTGTCAGGCATCCCCAATATTTTATTTTGGTTATAACTTGTTAATTCCTAGACTATTTGCGTAACGTTTTACATATTCTTTGTCAGCAAACCCTAAGGAACCCAAATATCCAATTTAAAAGAGCTACGTGGCTGCGTTCAAAATATGCAATTTCTACCTCCTGTTTCGAAGATGTGCTGTCTGGGAAGGGTAGTGTATTTTATCACTGTCCGTCTGAAAAAAAATTTAGTGCATGTAGTCTTACACGCGTGATGGCAGCATTTGTGTATCGCGCGAAGCGTGTTGCATGCGTTCCTGATTTTCAGCCCTCCCTCTCTCTTTATCCTTTGTCCATCTGTTCGTTCGTTTTGGTAACGCAGTGTAGAAAAAGACATGAATGGAATTTAAAATTTAGGTCAACTTGCATATTTCAAGGTTTTTCTTAGAAAGGCAGCACATTTTATTGTGTGTTTGGGAAACGCGTGTATGTTGCAGAAGGCCTATATTTAACGTGGAAACGTTACAATTTGCAGACGAAGCATAAAACAAAGGGGATTTCGAGTACTGTCATTGTGACAGCACTGTTCTTTACCATTCTTCTTCCTTTATTTATTATATGTATTTATTAGGCTTTATATTTACTAGATAATTTATATATGTGGATTAGAATATTCCACGACACCTCCCCTCTTAAAACAGACATTATATGTCAGTCCTTTATTCTATATACACATAGAGAAATTTATTATTAGTTCTGGGGTTTACGGTGATTCTCATCACACGGATGGCGGCTTAAAAAATCCGCTCCCAAATTGGTTTTTCCAGATATATACTCAATGCTAAAATTATATGGAGCCAAAAGTAAAGACCATCGGAGTAACCTGGAGTTCTCATGCCTAGCCTGTGCTAGAAACGATAACGGTTTGTGGTCTGTTTGCAACTTAAATGCCTTCCCATATAGATAAATATTGAATTTCTTTATCGCCCATATTACTGCAAGACATTCTTTTTCGCTAGTTGAGTAGTTGATTTCAGCTTTATTCAACTTTCTGCTAGCATATGCCACTGGGCTTAATTCCCCATCCAATGCATCAGATCTCTGTAGTAGAGTTGCACCTAACCCAATATTACTTGCATCCGTCCTTACTATGAATTCTTGACTTAAGTCAGGTAATTTCAAAATGGGTTTACTTGTGAGCTTTTCCTTCAATTCTTGGTAAGTCATTTCACATTGTGGTGTCCATGTAATGCGATCTGGATGTCCTTTACGTGTCAATTCAGTTAACGGTGCACATATGGAATTAAAGTTTTTGATATACTTCTGGTAGAAACCACATAATGAGACAAAGGATCTCACGTCCTTCTTGGTTTGTGGTCTCGGGGCTTTCTGTAGTTTCTCTAAATTCTTTGGGTCAGGGGTCATGTTTCCCTGATAAACTGTGTGTCCCAAAAATTCCAATTCTTTACATCCAACGCAACATTTGGTTGGTCGGGCTGTTAAATTTGCCTCCCTAAGTCGATCAAACAGCATGTTCAGAGAGTCAATGTGTTCCTCAAATGTTTCTGTTGCTATAAGGATATCATCCATAAAATTTGTTATACAGGGATTATTCAGAGGATCCAATAATTTTCTCATCATTCTAGAGAAGACACTAGGCGCATTCTTCAATCCAAATGGCAATCTATTAAACTCATAGTGTCCTTCTGAGGTACTAAAGCTAGGTATGGTCTAACCTCAGGCTTTACTGGAATCTGATAGTATCCTTTACTCAGATCCACTTTTGAGAAATATTTAGCTTTATTTAGTCTGGCAAACAGCTGATTTGTATCCGGCAATGGATCCACCTGTCCTTCTGTAATAGCATTCAGTCTCCTGTAATCTATACAGAGTCTATGTTCTCCAGAGGGCTTCCTTAAGAGTACAACACGGAACTATACGAAGACTCACTGTGCGAAATAATTCCTTCCTTCAACAGATAGTCTATCTCTTCCTTCAAAGCTTTCTCCTTAGCAAACGGAATCGAATATGGTTTCATACAGACAGGTGTGGAGTCTATTAGTTTCATATCATATTCCAATAGGTTTGTATGCCCTGGTCGGTCTGTTAACACCTCTGCATGATTATTTAGAACCTGTTGCACTCTTCTTTCTGAGTTTTCGTTAAATGTGTACTGATTTTCACCTGTGCTGCTGTCTCACAGGGGTGTAATGGATATTCAAATGATGAAAGTGGTTCCTTTTTCATCTCCATGGCGATGGACAAGGTCAACAAGTGTGTCTCTTCCTGATGTTCTCTTTCCAAATATTTCTTCAGGAGATTCACATGATAGATTTTTTCTTTCCCCTTCTTATCTATCTTATAATTTGTTCTAGATACCTTCTCTAAAACTGTATATGGACCCTGCCATCCAATTTGTAACTTATTCTGACTCCCGGGCAAAAGAAGCAGTACTTTCTCTCCCACAGCCAAATTTCTGTCTTCGCCTTCCTGTTATAATAGGCAGCATGTTTCTTCCTGGCTTGTTTCAAATTTTCATTGGCAAGTTTCCAGCCAGTTTTTAAACGAGTGGTCAGCTCATTCACATATTGGTATGAAGATGTAATGTTTTCCTCTGCCTTTTCATCAGTCCACGTTCTTAACATAGCTACATGTGGACCTTTAATTGTGTGGACCTATTTGTCCATGCACCGGTATGGTCTCTTCCACTCGAAGCTTTATAGTGATGATTTTTCCTCCCAGAATTATCATTCACAAAACGACCGCTACCAATTTTTCTTTTGGGGCTTTCTCCCCTCTTAAAATTCTTGATGAGAGATTTCCTCCCTACATCCTCTTCCTCCAGTTGGTTTAAGTCCGATTGAGGGATTTTCGGCTTATCCTGGGGTAAGACATCTTTTTGCACTCTCCGCATAGTGGCCATTGTAAAACAGTTAAGTGAAGCTTGTCCGTGAAAAGGGGCTTCCCATTCCATTTGGTCCACTTTATCAAATTTATATCTCTTTTTATTATCAGGCCTAATTTTGCCCCGGGGCGTGTCCAGGTCCTGATCCATGTTCCCACTTGTGGGTGTTCCCTCATGTGCTATGCTACACCTTTCTACAAAATTCTCAATGTCCCATCTTGCTTTGGGCCAATAATAATTGTGAGCCACCTTTTGAATGATGGTACCTATCTTCTCATGGTCCCCATCTGGTTTCACATGTAGGCTCCTTATTAAGTCTGCCCTATATCTTTTTGGAAGTACCAGCTGTCCCTGACCTTTGGATCTAGCTCCAGTCTTCCTATACATCAACTTGTTTTTCATGTAAAAATCTCCCTTGCCTGGAGTTGTATGACAAGTTGACAATTTTCTGAAACAAGGCTTGAGTGTTTTATCCCCAGCCTGTGCCTTCCTCATCTCTTCTGGAGTGGTATCTAACATAATATCCTCCTCCTGTCTTGAGGTCGACCTGACCTGAAGGGTTGCCATATACACAGGTTTCCTTCTGCAACGGTCAGTGTCATGATTGTCCATCTGACAATTTTTACACCACCTTTTTCCTTGGTTGAAAGATTTTCTTTCATCATATTTCCTTTCATCGAATTGTGGGAATTTATTTTTATTTTCATACCGTGGCCTATCAAATTGGTGCTTACCTTTATTTTGATCCCTAGGATCAAATTTATTAAAGTTCTGTGGTGCCCTAAAGTTATCCACTTGTTTCTTTTTATTACCTGTTACCTCTGCTTGAGCTGCTTGATACCTTTCAGCAACATTTAGCAACTCACCCAGCCTCTCTGCACCTTGTTCCATGAGAAACTTTCTCAGGTCTGGAGCCATGGACTCTCTTAATTGCTCTATAAGGACCATTTCCTTAAGATCTTGGGTTTTCCCCAGAGAAGTCCATTTCTCCAAGTATGTCTCTATTCGTGCAGAGAACTGGTGATAGGTTTCACCTGACAGTAGTTTAGCATTCCTAAATTTTTTCCTATAAAATTCTGCATTCTTTTCATACCTTAACAAAAGAGCCTGCTTTAGCATGTCATAATTTTCCTGATCACCTCTGCTCATTTTTGCAAAAACTTCATAAGCTGCCCCACGAAGTCCCTGAGATAACTTTAAGCTCCACCTTTCTCTCTCTAACCCATACGTGGTAGCTAATAGTTCATATCTATTTAGGTAGCTCTCAATATCATCGTCTTTCTCAACAAAATGATCTAAATGAAAATTCATAGCTGAGGTTGAGGCTCCCTGAGTAACCGTAGCATCAGAGGCAAAGGGACTGGCACCATTTTCAGGAGCATGGCCTTGAAACTCAAACTCCCTTAGTCGTAACTCATGTTCCCTTTGTAATCTCTTCTCCTCCTTTTCTGCTTCCCTCTCTGCAGCTACTTTCTTCTCTTCCCTTTCTGCAGCTAATTTCTTCTCTTCCCTTTCTGCAGCTTGTCTTCTTTCCTCGGCTTCCAATGCTTTAGCCTCTTTGTCAGCCTCAATCTGCAACCTCTTAGTCTCAGCCTCAGCTTCAAATTGTAACTTCTTAATTTCCCTGTCAGCCTCTAACTTTCTTTCGGCTTCAAACCTTCTTTCTTCGCGTTCAATAAATTTGTCACATTCCGTAGTAACATAGGCAACCATAACTTGCCCATCTAATCCTAACTCTTTTGCAGTCTGTACAGCAGCAGATCGAAACTTGGCCAGGTCCGCCATTGTCTATCAGGTAAATTTCTACAATGTCTAACCAACAATTTAATCTCTAAGTATATCTAATGGACAACACAGGCACCGTGAGCTCAACCTTATTTAATTCCACCCAAGGATACCTTTTAATTCTTATATTCCCTGAAGTGAATTACCCCCAATATTTTTAATAGGGAAAGATTCAAAATCCCAAGAGCGAGACCCCAATATATGTGGTGAAGTGGGATGTTATAAATATTTATAGGGGACTTAGTGTACTGACTGAGATCAGCTGTGAAGGTATCTATATCTATTAAGAGTAGTGTATTATAGATAACCTTACTTGCTACCACATATCTATATATCTCAGTCAGAATTATTCTGCAATAGTGTGATGACTACGTTATGTGTCTAGGGTATGTGTAGGATGAAGTGTAAGTCAAAACAACAACAGACAGATAAACAATTTAATTTATTCCACTATACTTGACAACACTGGGACACTCACATACATATAACACTCTAAAGGATATCTTAAGGAGTCACTGATAACTTTTCAAATAACAATATGTATTCATTGCTGATATGAATGAATATGTGTCCTGATTCAATTACAAAGGAACCAGGAATCACAATCAATTTTCATTACAAGTTATGTACAGAATGGATTAATATGAATATTGTAGTGACATATATTATTAAAAATATCCTATGTGTGTCAGTTGTGTATTAGTAAAATGAGGTAATACTGGTTTTGTTTTGTTCAAGCTCTGTTGGTATTTGTCATCATGACTTCAATAGTTTGTCTTAAGGAAACTAGTATTGGAGATGTTCTCAGTTCCTGATATTAATACAATTAAATCCCCCTCTGAATGTTATTTTTATAAAGTCATTTCAAGATGAGGGGACATAATGTTGAGCTCAGCTGGCCAAATCCGCTTATCTTGAGTGATGGCGGCAGGAAAGGACTCCTCTGCTCGAATTCTCCTCTGGGCTCTGGAGACACCTCACTGATAGCTAAATGGACCAAGGAGTATGCTGTCCGACTCTGGATTCAGCAAAGCTCTGACCAGGTGCAGCTCAATACCATCAAGACCACGGTCCCACAATTTCATGGAAATAAACACAGATACGTTGATTAGCAATGAATTCTGGCACATTTACTGGCACAAATTCCCATCTGCTTATGTTCCAGGCTTTTATTTTAGCAAAAATGTGAGCTGGCTTCAACGCACTGTCGCTTTATCAAGATTATTTGCACTAGTGGTCTCGAACTAACGCTCCTAAGTGAGTATATCAGCAAGTCTAGCCAATGAGGCCACGTTTCGACAAGTGTTTGAAAAAATGTTACCTTTCTACGTCTCCCTAACAACCAAGATAGTATTTATAGTCCGACCAATCGTGGTTCGTCTTTCATTTGTTGCGCTCCAATCAATTTGGAGTTTACATGGTAGGCTATTTCTGTAACGCAAGGTTTTTTCAAACATGTTATAAAAAAATTTTATGAGCAGAAATGATTTCATGCTGTCAGGCATCCCCAATATTTTATTTTGGTTATAACTTGTTAATTCCTAGACTATTTGCGTAACGTTTTACATATTCTTTGTCAGCAAACCCTAAGGAACCCAAATATCCCAATTTAAAAGAGCTACGTGGCTGCGTTCAAAATATGCAATTTCTACCTCCTGTTTCGAAGATGTGCTGTCTGGGAAGGGTAGTGTATTTTATCACTGTCCGTCTGAAAAAAAATTAGTGCATGTAGTCTTACACGCGTGATGGCAGCATTTGTGTATCGCGCGAAGCGTGTTGCATGCGTTCCTGATTTTCAGCCCTCCCTTCTCTCTTTATCCTTTAGTCCATCTGTTCGTTCGTTTTGGTAACGCAGTGTAGAAAAAGACATGAATGGAATTTAAAATTTAGGTCAACTTGCATATTTCAAGGTTTTTCTTAGAAAGGCAGCACATTTTATTGTGTGTTTGGGAAACGCGTGTATGTTGCAGAAGGCCTATATTTAACGTGGAAACGTTACAATTTGCAGACGAAGCATAAAACAAAGGGGATTTCGAGTACTGTCATTGTGACAGCACTGTTCTTTACCATTCTTCTTCCTTTATTTATTATATGTATTTATTAGGCTTTATATTTACTAGATAATTTATATATGTGGATTAGAATATTCCACGACATATGCGTATTTGCAAACTTTACCTCCATATGCGTATTTGCAAACTTTACCTTCATATGCATATTTTCAAACTTTACCTTCATATGCGCATTTGCAAACTTTACCTTCAAATGCGTATTTGCAAACTTTACCTACATATGCGTATTTGCAAACTTCACTTTAACAGTACGAAATTAAAAAGAAAATAATTAATAAAACCACATAATGTGGACATATATATGTACCGAGCTTTTTAAATGGCAATAACATGGTCCCACATCCACAATTGATTTTCAAAATGTTTTGATCGTGGCAGACTAAAACATTGACATACATGCACTACATGATAAGCTGAGTTGATAAATTTATTTGTAGGTGTTCGCATTCTTGGATATTGTAAGAGAATGTGGCTATAATGTTTTTTGGATTGATTTATTTGTTGAGAATTCTTATGTATTTTATGTATATAAATATGTTTTACATACGTAGAAGATGAAGAAGGCGAGAAATAAGACACAGAAGAAGAATATATAGAAGAACGAGAAGCTAAGGAAGACAAAGATTAGAGGGAAGAAGAAGAATAAATGGAAGAAGAAAAAGCCATGGAAGATAAAAATGTGGAAGATGAATATATGTAGAAGAAGAAAGTGTAGAAGATGAATATGTAGGAGAAGAAGATGTGAAATGAAAATGTGGACGAAGAAGAATTATGGAAGAAGAAGAAGCTGTAGAAGATTGAGAAGTGCAAGAAGAAAAAGCTGTACAAGATAGAGAACTGCAAGAAGAAGAAGAAGTTGTAGAAGATTGAGAAGTGCAAGAAGAAGAAGAAGTTGTAGAAGATTGAGAAGTGCAAGAAGAAGAAGAAGTTGTAGAAGATTGAGAACTGCAAGAAGAAGAAGAAGTTGTAGAAGATTGAGAAGTGCAAGAAGAAGAAGAAGTTGTAGAAGATTGAGAACTGCAAGAAGAAGAAGAAGTTGTAGAAGATTGAGAAGTGCAAGAAGAAGAAGAAGTTGTAGAAGATTGAGAAGTGCAAGAAGAAAAAGCGGTAGAAGATAGAGAACTGCAAGAAGAAGTTGTAGAAGATTGAGAAGTGCAAGAAGAAGAAGAAGTTGTAGAAGATTGAGAACTGCAAGAAGAAGAAGAAGTTGTAGAAGATTGAGAAGTGCAAGAAGAAAAAGAGGTAGAAGATAGAGAACTGCAAGAAGAAGAAGAAGCTGCAGAAGATTGAGAAGTGCAAGAAGAAAAAGCGGTAGAAGATAGAGAACTGCAAGAAGAAGAAGAAGTTGTAGAAGATTGAGAAGTGCAAGAAGAAGAAGCGGCAGAAGATAGAGAACTGCAAGAAGAAGAAGAAGTTGTAGAAGATTGAGAAGTGCAAGAAGAAAAAGCGGTAGAAGATAGAGAACTGCAAGAAGAAGAAGAAGTTGTAGAAGATTGAGAAGTGCAAGAAGAAAAAGCTGTAGAAGATAGAGAACTGCAAGAAGAAGAAGAAGCTGTAGAAGATTGAGAAGTGCAAGAAGAAAAAGCGGTAGAAGATAGAGAACTGCAAGAAGAAGAAGAAGTTGTAGAAGATTGAGAAGTGCAAGAAGAAGAAGCTGTAGAAGATTGAGAAGTGCAAGAAGAAGAAGAAGTTGTAGAAGATTGAGAAGTGCAAGAAGAAGAAGAAGTTGTAGAAGATTGAGAAGTGCAAGAAGAAGAAGAAGTTGTAGAAGATTGAGAACTGCAAGAAGAAGAAGAAGTTGTAGAAGATTGAGAAGTGCAAGAAGAAGAAGAAGTTGTAGAAGATTGAGAACTGCAAGAAGAAGAAGAAGTTGTAGAAGATTGAGAAGTGCAAGAAGAAGAAGAAGTTGTAGAAGATTGAGAAGTGCAAGAAGAAAAAGCGGTAGAAGATAGAGAACTGCAAGAAGAAGTTGTAGAAGATTGAGAAGTGCAAGAAGAAGAAGAAGTTGTAGAAGATTGAGAACTGCAAGAAGAAGAAGAAGTTGTAGAAGATTGAGAAGTGCAAGAAGAAAAAGAGGTAGAAGATAGAGAACTGCAAGAAGAAGAAGAAGCTGCAGAAGATTGAGAAGTGCAAGAAGAAAAAGCGGTAGAAGATAGAGAACTGCAAGAAGAAGAAGTTGTAGAAGATTGAGAAGTGCAAGAAGAAGAAGAAGTTGTAGAAGATTGAGAAGTGCAAGAAGAAAAAGAAGTTGTAGAAGATTGAGAAGTGCAAGAAGAAGAAGAAGTTGTAGAAGATTGAGAACTGCAAGAAGAAGAAGAAGTTGTAGAAGATTGAGAACTGCAAGAAGAAGAAGAAGTTGTAGAAGATTGAGAAGTGCAAGAAGAAAAAGAAGTTGTAGAAGATTGAGAAGTGCAAGAAGAAGAAGAAGTTGTAGAAGATTGAGAACTGCAAGAAGAAGAAGAAGTTGTAGAAGATTGAGAACTGCAAGAAGAAGAAGAAGTTGTAGAAGATTGAGAAGTGCAAGAAGAAAAAGCGGTAAAAGATAGAGAACTGCAAGAAGAAGAAGAAGTTGTAGAAGATAGAGAACTGCAAGAAGAAGAAGAAGTTGTAGAAGATTGAGAACTGCAAGAAGAAGAAGAAGTTGTAGAAGATTGAGAAGTGCAAGAAGAAAAAGCGGTAGAAGATAGAGAACTGCAAGAAGAAGAAGAAGTTGTAGAAGATTGAGAACTGCAAGAAGAAGAAGAAGTTGTAGAAGATTGAGAAGTGCTAGAAGAAGAAGAAGTTGTAGAAGATTGAGAACTGCAAGAAGAAGAAGAAGTTGTAGAAGATTGAGAAGTGCAAGAAGAAAAAGCGGTAGAAGATAGAGAACTGCAAGAAGAAGAAGAAGTTGTAGAAGATTGAGAACTGCAAGAAGAAGAAGAAGTTGTAGAAGATTGAGAAGTGCAAGAAGAAGAAGAAGTTGTAGAAGATTGAGAACTGCAAGAAGAAGAAGAAGTTGTAGAAGATTGAGAAGTGCAAGAAGAAGAAGAAGTTGTAGAAGATTGAGAACTGCAAGAAGAAGAAGAAGTTGTAGAAGATTGAGAAGTGCAAGAAGAAGAAGAAGTTGTAGAAGATTGAGAAGTGCAAGAAGAAAAAGAAGTTGTAGAAGATTGAGAAGTGCAAGAAGAAGAAGAAGTTGTAGAAGATTGAGAACTGCAAGAAGAAGAAGAAGTTGTAGAAGATTGAGAAGTGCAAGAAGAAAAAGAGGTAGAAGATAGAGAACTGCAAGAAGAAGAAGAAGCTGTAGAAGATTGAGAAGTGCAAGAAGAAAAAGCGGTAGAAGATAGAGAACTGCAAGAAGAAGAAGAAGTTGTAGAAGATTGAGAAGTGGAAGAAGAAGAAGAAGTTGTAGAAGATTGAGAAGTGCAAGAAGAAGAAGAAGTTGTAGAAGATTGAGAAGTGCAAGAAGAAAAAGAAGTTGTAGAAGATAGAGAACTGCAAGAAGAAGAAGAAGTTGTAGAAGATTGAGAACTGCAAGAAGAAGAAGAAGCTGTAGAAGATTGAGAAGTGCAAGAAGAAAAAGCGGTAGAAGATAGAGAACTGCAAGAAGAAGAAGAAGTTGTAGAAGATTGAGTACTGCAAGAAGAAGAAGAAGTTGTAGAAGATTGAGAAGTGCAAGAAGAAAAAGCGGTAGAAGATAGAGAACTGCAAGAACAAGAAGAAGTTGTAGAAGATTGAGAAGTGCAAGAAGAAGAAGAAGTTGTAGAAGATTGAGAAGTGCAAGAAGAAAAAGAAGTAGAAGATAGAGAACTGCAAGAAGAAGAAGAAGCTGTAGAAGATTGAGAACTGCAAGAAGAAGAAGAAGTTGTAGAAGATTGAGAAGTGCAAGAAGAAGAAGAAGTTGTAGAAGATTGAGAAGTGCAAGAAGAAAAAGAAGTTGTAGAAGATAGAGAACTGCAAGAAGAAGAAGAAGTTGTAGAAGATTGAGAACTGCAAGAAGAAGAAGAAGTTGTAGAAGATTGAGAACTGCAAGAAGAAGAAGAAGTTGTAGAAGATTGAGAAGTGCAAGAAGAAAAAGCGGTAGAAGATAGAGAACTGCAAGAAGAAGAAGAAGTTGTAGAAGATTGAGAACTGCAAGAAGAAGAAGAAGTTGTAGAAGATTGAGAAGTGCAAGAAGAAAAAGCGGTAGAAGATAGAGAACTGCAAGAAGAAGAAGAAGTTGTAGAAGATTGAGAAGTGCAAGAAGAAGAAGAAGTTGTAGAAGATTGAGAAGTGCAAGAAGAAAAAGAAGTAGAAGATAGAGAACTGCAAGAAGAAGAAGAAGTTGTAGAAGATAGAGAACTGCAAGAAGAAGAAGAAGTTGTAGAAGATTGAGAAGTGCAAGAAGAAGAAGAAGTTGTAGAAGATTGAGAAGTGGAAGAAGAAGAAGAAGTTGTAGAAGATTGAGAAGTGCAAGAAGAAGAAGAAGTTGTAGAAGATTGAGAAGTGCAAGAAGAAAAAGAAGTTGTAGAAGATAGAGAACTGCAAGAAGAAGAAGAAGTTGTAGAAGATTGAGAACTGCAAGAAGAAGAAGAAGTTGTAGAAGATTGAGAAGTGCAAGAAGAAAAAGCGGTAGAAGATAGAGAACTGCAAGAAGAAGAAGAAGTTGTAGAAGATTGAGTACTGCAAGAAGAAGAAGAAGTTGTAGAAGATTGAGAAGTGCAAGAAGAAAAAGCGGTAGAAGATAGAGAACTGCAAGAACAAGAAGAAGTTGTAGAAGATTGAGAAGTGCAAGAAGAAGAAGAAGTTGTAGAAGATTGAGAAGTGCAAGAAGAAAAAGAAGTAGAAGATAGAGAACTGCAAGAAGAAGAAGAAGCTGTAGAAGATTGAGAACTGCAAGAAGAAGAAGAAGTTGTAGAAGATTGAGAACTGCAAGAAGAAGATGAAGTTGTAGAAGATTGAGAAGTGCAAGAAGAAAAAGCGGTAGAAGATAGAGAACTGCAAGAACAAGAAGAAGTTGTAGAAGATTGAGAAGTGCAAGAAGAAGAAGAAGTTGTAGAAGATTGAGAAGTGCAAGAAGAAAAAGAAGTAGAAGATAGAGAACTGCAAGAAGAAGAAGAAGCTGTAGAAGATTGAGAACTGCAAGAAGAAGAAGAAGTTGTAGAAGATAGAGAAGTGCAAGAAGAAGAAGAAGTTGTAGAAGATTGAGAAGTGCAAGAAGAAGAAGAAGTTGTAGAAGATTGAGAAGTGCAAGAAGAAAAAGCGGTAGAAGATAGAGAACTGCAAGAACAAGAAGAAGTTGTAGAAGATTGAGAAGTGCAAGAAGAAGAAGAAGTTGTAGAAGATTGAGAAGTGCAAGAAGAAAAAGAAGTAGAAGATAGAGAACTGCAAGAAGAAGAAGAAGCTGTAGAAGATTGAGAACTGCAAGAAGAAGAAGAAGTTGTAGAAGATAGAGAAGTGCAAGAAGAAGAAGAAGTTGTAGAAGATTGAGAAGTGCAAGAAGAAGAAGAAGTTGTAGAAGATTGAGAAGTGCAAGAAGAAAAAGAAGTTGTAGAAGATAGAGAACTGCAAGAAGAAGAAGAAGTTGTAGAAGATTGAGAACTGCAAGAAGAAGAAGAAGTTGTAGAAGATTGAGAACTGCAAGAAGAAGAAGAAGTTGTAGAAGATTGAGAAGTGCAAGAAGAAAAAGCGGTAGAAGATAGAGAACTGCAAGAAGAAGAAGAAGTTGTAGAAGATTGAGAACTGCAAGAAGAAGAAGAAGTTGTAGAAGATTGAGAAGTGCAAGAAGAAAAAGCGGTAGAAGATAGAGAACTGCAAGAAGAAGAAGAAGTTGTAGAAGATTGAGAAGTGCAAGAAGAAGAAGAAGTTGTAGAAGATTGAGAAGTGCAAGAAGAAAAAGAAGTAGAAGATAGAGAACTGCAAGAAGAAGAAGAAGTTGTAGAAGATAGAGAACTGCAAGAAGAAGAAGAAGTTGTAGAAGATTGAGAAGTGCAAGAAGAAGAAGAAGTTGTAGAAGATTGAGAAGTGCAAGAAGAAGAAGAAGTTGTAGAAGATTGAGAAGTGCAAGAAGAAAAAGAAGTAGAAGATAGAGAACTGCAAGAAGAAGAAGAAGTTGTAGAAGATTGAGAAGTGCAAGAAGAAGAAGAAGTTGTAGAAGATTGAGAAGTGCAAGAAGAAGAAGAAGTTGTAGAAGATTGAGAAGTGCAAGAAGAAAAAGAAGTTGTAGAAGATAGAGAACTGCAAGAAGAAGAAGAAGTTGTAGAAGATTGAGAACTGCAAGAAGAAGAAGAAGTTGTAGAAGATTGAGAAGTGCAAGAAGAAGAAGAAGTTGTAGAAGATTGAGAAGTGCAAGAAGAAAAAGAAGTAGAAGATAGAGAACTGCAAGAAGAAGAAGAAGTTGTAGAAGATTGAGAAGTGCAAGAAGAAGAAGAAGTTGTAGAAGATTGAGAAGTGCAAGAAGAAGAAGAAGTTGTAGAAGATTGAGAAGTGCAAGAAGAAAAAGAAGTTGTAGAAGATAGAGAACTGCAAGAAGAAGAAGAAGTTGTAGAAGATTGAGAACTGCAAGAAGAAGAAGAAGTTGTAGAAGATTGAGAAGTGCAAGAAGAAAAAGAAGTAGAAGATAGAGAACTGCAAGAAGAAGAAGAAGTTGTAGAAGATTGAGAAGTGCAAGAAGAAGAAGAAGTTGTAGAAGATTGAGAAGTGCAAGAAGAAGAAGAAGTTGTAGAAGATTGAGAAGTGCAAGAAGTAAAAGAAGTTGTAGAAGATAGAGAACTGCAAGAAGAAGAAGAAGTTGTAGAAGATTGAGAACTGCAAGAAGAAGAAGAAGTTGTAGAAGATTGAGAACTGCAAGAAGAAGAAGAAGTTGTAGACGATTGAGAACTGCAAGAAGAAGAAGAAGTTGTAGAAGATTGAGAAGTGCAAGAAGAAAAAGCGGTAGAAGATAGAGAACTGCAAGAAGAAAAAGAAGTTGTAGAAGATTGAGAAGTGCAAGAAGAAGAAGAAGTTGTAGAAGATTGAGAACTGCAAGAAGAAGAAGAAGTTGTAGAAGATTGAGAAGTGCAAGAAGAAAAAGCGGTAGAAGATAGAGAACTGCAAGAAGAAGAAGAAGTTGTAGAAGATTGAGAAGTGCAAGAAGAAAAAGCTGTAGAAGATAGAGAACTGCAAGAAGAAGAAGAAGCTGTAGAAGATTGAGAAGTGCAAGAAGAAGAAGAAGTTGTAGAAGATTGAGAAGTGCAAGAAGAAGAAGAAGTTGTAGAAGATTGAGAAGTGCAAGAAGAAAAAGAAGTTGTAGAAGATAGAGAACTGCAAGAAGAAGAAGAAGTTGTAGAAGATTGAGAACTGCAAGAAGAAGAAGAAGTTGTAGAAGATTGAGAAGTGCAAGAAGAAAAAGCGGTAGAAGATAGAGAACTGCAAGAAGAAGAAGAAGTTGTAGAAGATTGAGAACTGCAAGAAGAAGAAGAAGTTGTAGAAGATTGAGAAGTGCAAGAAGAAAAAGCGGTAGAAGATAGAGAACTGCAAGAAGAAGAAGAAGTTGTAGAAGATTGAGAAGTGCAAGAAGAAGAAGAAGTTGTAGAAGATTGAGAAGTGCAAGAAGAAGAAGAAGTTGTAGAAGATTGAGAAGTGCAAGAAGAAAAAGAAGTAGAAGATTGAGAAGTGCAAGAAGAAGAAGAAGCTGTAGAAGATTGAGAAGTGCAAGAAGAAAAAGAAGTAGAAGATAGAGAACTGCAAGAAGAAGAAGAAGTTGTAGAAGATTGAGAAGTGCAAGAAGAAGAAGAAGTTGTAGAAGATTGAGAAGTGCAAGAAGAAGAAGAAGTTGTAGAAGATTGAGAAGTGCAAGAAGAAGAAGAAGTTGTAGAAGATTGAGAAGTGCAAGAAGAAGAAGAAGTTGTAGAAGATTGAGAAGTGCAAGAAGAAGAAGAAGTTGTAGAAGATTGAGAAGTGCAAGAAGAAGAAGAAGTTGTAGAAGATTGAGAAGTGCAAGAAGAAGAAGAAGTTGTAGAAGATAGAGAACTGCAAGAAGAAGAAGAAGTTGTAGAACATTGAGAAGTGCAAGAAGAAGAAGAAGTTGTAGAAGATAGAGAACTGCAAGAAGAAGAAGAAGTTGTAGAAGATTGAGAAGTGCAAGAAGAAAAAGAAGTAGAAGATTGAGAAGTGCAAGAAGAAGAGGAAGCTGTAGAAGATTGAGAAGTGCAAGAAGAAAAAGAAGTAGAAGATAGAGAACTGCAAGAAGAAGAAGAAGTTGTAGAAGATTGAGAAGTGCAAGAAGAAGAAGAAGTTGTAGAAGATTGAGAAGTGCAAGAAGAAGAAGAAGTTGTAGAAGATTGAGAACTGCAAGAAGAAGAAGAAGTTGTAGAAGATTGAGAACTGCAAGAAGAAGAAGAAGTTGTAGAAGATTGAGAACTGCAAGAAGAAGAAGAAGTTGTAGAAGATTGAGAACTGCAAGAAGAAGAAGAAGTTGTAGAAGATTGAGAAGTGCAAGAAGAAAAAGCGGTAGAAGATAGAGAACTGCAAGAAGAAGTTGTAGAAGATTGAGAAGTGCAAGAAGAAGAAGAAGTTGTAGAAGATTGAGAACTGCAAGAAGAAGAAGAAGTTGTAGAAGATTGAGAAGTGCAAGAAGAAGAAGAAGTTGTAGAAGATTGAGAAGTGCAAGAAGAAAAAGAAGTTGTAGAAGATTGAGAAGTGCAAGAAGAAGAAGAAGTTGTAGAAGATTGAGAACTGCAAGAAGAAGAAGAAGTTGTAGAAGATTGAGAAGTGCAAGAAGAAAAAGCGGTAGAAGATAGAGAACTGCAAGAAGAAGTTGTAGAAGATTGAGAAGTGCAAGAAGAAGAAGAAGTTGTAGAAGATTGAGAACTGCAAGAAGAAGAAGAAGTTGTAGAAGATTGAGAAGTGCAAGAAGAAGAAGAAGTTGTAGAAGATTGAGAAGTGCAAGAAGAAAAAGAAGTTGTAGAAGATTGAGAAGTGCAAGAAGAAGAAGAAGTTGTAGAAGATTGAGAACTGCAAGAAGAAGAAGAAGTTGTAGAAGATTGAGAAGTGCAAGAAGAAAAAGCGGTAGAAGATAGAGAACTGCAAGAAGAAGAAGAAGTTGTAGAAGATTGAGAAGTGCAAGAAGAAAAAGCTGTAGAAGATAGAGAACTGCAAGAAGAAGAAGAAGCTGTAGAAGATTGAGAAGTGCAAGAAGAAGAAGAAGTTGTAGAAGATTGAGAAGTGCAAGAAGAAGAAGAAGTTGTAGAAGATTGAGAAGTGCAAGAAGAAAAAGAAGTTGTAGAAGATAGAGAACTGCAAGAAGAAGAAGAAGTTGTTCAAGATTGAGAACTGCAAGAAGAAGAAGAAGTTGTAGAAGATTGAGAAGTGCAAGAAGAAAAAGCGGTAGAAGATAGAGAACTGCAAGAAGAAGAAGAAGTTGTAGAAGATTGAGAACTGCAAGAAGAAGAAGAAGTTGTAGAAGATTGAGAAGTGCAAGAAGAAGAAGAAGTTGTAGAAGATTGAGAAGTGCAAGAAGAAAAAGCGGTAGAAGATAGAGAACTGCAAGAAGAAGAAGAAGTTGTAGAAGATTGAGAAGTGCAAGTAGAAGAAGAAGTTGTAGAAGATTGAGAAGTGCAAGAAGAAGAAGAAGTTGTAGAAGATTGAGAAGTGCAAGAAGAAAAAGAAGTAGAAGATTGAGAAGTGCAAGAAGAAGAAGAAGCTGTAGAAGATTGAGAAGTGCAAGAAGAAAAAGAAGTAGAAGATAGAGAACTGCAAGAAGAAGAAGAAGTTGTAGAAGATTGAGAAGTGCAAGAAGAAGAAGAAGTTGTAGAAGATTGAGAAGTGCAAGAAGAAGAAGAAGTTGTAGAAGATTGAGAAGTGCAAGAAGAAGAAGAAGTTGTAGAAGATTGAGAAGTGCAAGAAGAAGAAGAAGTTGTAGAAGATTGAGAAGTGCAAGAAGAAGAAGAAGTTGTAGAAGATTGAGAAGTTCAAGAAGAAGAAGAAGTTGTAGAAGATTGAGAAGTGCAAGAAGAAGAAGAAGTTGTAGAAGATTGAGAAGTGCAAGAAGAAGAAGAAGTTGTAGAAGATTGAGAAGTGCAAGAAGAAGAAGTTGTAGAAGATTGAGAAGTGCAAGAAGAAAAAGCGGTAGAAGATAGAGAACTGCAAGAAGAAGAAGAAGTTGTAGAAGTTTGAGAAGTGCAAGTAGAAGAAGAAGTTGTAGAAGATTGAGAAGTGCAAGAAGAAGAAGAAGTTGTAGAAGATTGAGAAGTGCAAGAAGAAAAAGAAGTAGAAGATTGAGAAGTGCAAGAAGAAGAAGAAGCTGTAGAAGATTGAGAAGTGCAAGAAGAAAAAGAAGTAGAAGATAGAGAACTGCAAGAAGAAGAAGAAGTTGTAGAAGATTGAGAAGTGCAAGAAGAAGAAGAAGTTGTAGAAGATTGAGAAGTGCAAGAAGAAGAAGAAGTTGTAGAAGATTGAGAAGTGCAAGAAGAAGAAGAAGTTGTAGAAGATTGAGAAGTGCAAGAAGAAGAAGAAGTTGTAGAAGATTGAGAAGTGCAAGAAGAAGAAGAAGTTGTAGAAGATTGAGAAGTGCAAGAAGAAGAAGAAGTTGTAGAAGATTGAGAAGTGCAAGAAGAAGAAGAAGTTGTAGAAGATTGAGAAGTGCAAGAAGAAGAAGAAGTTGTAGAAGATAGAGAACTGCAAGAAGAAGAAGAAGTTGTAGAAGATTGAGAAGTGCAAGAAGAAGAAGAAGTTGTAGAAGATAGAGAACTGCAAGAAGAAGAAGAAGTTGTAGAAGATTGAGAAGTGCAAGAAGAAAAAGAAGTAGAAGATTGAGAAGTGCAAGAAGAAGAAGAAGCTGTAGAAGATTGAGAAGTGCAAGAAGAAAAAGAAGTAGAAGATAGAGAACTGCAAGAAGAAGAAGAAGTTGTAGAAGATTGAGAAGTGCAAGAAGAAGAAGAAGTTGTAGAAGATTGAGAAGTGCAAGAAGAAGAAGAAGTTGTAGAAGATTGAGAAGTGCAAGAAGAAAAAGAAGTTGTAGAAGATAGAGAACTGCAAGAAGAAGAAGAAGTTGTAGAAGATTGAGAACTGCAAGAAGAAGAAGAAGTTGTAGAAGATTGAGAACTGCAAGAAGAAGAAGAAGTTGTAGAAGATTGAGAACTGCAAGAAGAAGAAGAAGTTGTAGAAGATTGAGAAGTGCAAGAAGAAAAAGCGGTAGAAGATAGAGAACTGCAAGAAGAAGTTGTAGAAGATTGAGAAGTGCAAGAAGAAGAAGAAGTTGTAGAAGATTGAGAACTGCAAGAAGAAGAAGAAGTTGTAGAAGATTGAGAAGTGCAAGAAGAAGAAGAAGTTGTAGAAGATTGAGAAGTGCAAGAAGAAAAAGCGGTAGAAGATAGAGAACTGCAAGAAGAAGAAGAAGTTGTAGAAGATTGAGAACTGCAAGAAGAAGAAGAAGTTGTAGAAGATTGAGAAGTGCAAGAAGAAAAAGCGGTAGAAGATAGAGAACTGCAAGAAGAAGAAGAAGTTGTAGAAGATTGAGAAGTGCAAGAAGAAGAAGAAGTTGTAGAAGATTGAGAAGTGCAAGAAGAAGAAGAAGTTGTAGAAGATTGAGAAGTGCAAGAAGAAGAAGAAGTAGAAGAAGGTGGAGAAGTGCAAGAAGAAGAAGAAGCTGTAGAAGATTGAGAAGTGCAAGAAGAAAAAGAAGTAGAAGATAGAGAACTGCAAGAAGAAGAAGAAGTTGTAGAAGATTGAGAAGTGCAAGAAGAAGAAGAAGTTGTAGAAGATTGAGAACTGCAAGAAGAAGAAGAAGTTGTAGAAGATTGAGAAGTGCAAGAAGAAAAAGCGGTAGAAGATAGAGAACTGCAAGAAGAAGAAGAAGTTGTAGAAGATTGAGAAGTGCAAGAAGAAGAAGAAGTTGTAGAAGATTGAGAACTGCAAGAAGAAGAAGAAGTTGTAGAAGATTGAGAAGTGCAAGAAGAAGAAGAAGTTGTAGAAGATTGAGAAGTGCAAGAAGAAGAAGAAGTTGTAGAAGATAGAGAACTGCAAGAAGAAGATGCAAGAAGAAGAAGAAGAAGTTGTAGAAGATTGAGAAGTGAAAGAAAGAAGAAGAAGTTGTAGAAGATAGAGAACTGCAAGAAGAAGAAGAAGTTGTAGAAGATTGAGAAGTGCAAGAAGAAAAAGAAGTAGAAGATTGAGAAGTGCAAGAAGAAGAAGAAGCTGTAGAAGATTGAGAAGTGCAAGAAGAAAAAGAAGTAGAAGATAGAGAACTGCAAGAAGAAGAAGAAGTTGTAGAAGATTGAGAAGTGCAAGAAGAAGAAGAAGTTGTAGAAGATTGAGAAGTGCAAGAAGAAGAAGAAGTTGTAGAAGATTGAGAAGTGCAAAGAAGAAAAAGAAGTTGTAGAAGATAGAGAACTGCAAGAAGAAGAAGAAGTTGTAGAAGATTGAGAACTGCAGAGAAGAAGAAGAAGTTGTAGAAGATTGAGAACTGCAAAGAAGAAGAAGAAGTTGTAGAAGATTGAGAACTGCAAGAAGAAGAAGAAGTTGTAGAAGATTGAGAAGTGCAAGAAGAAAAAGCGGTAGAAGATAGAGAACTGCAAGAAGAAGATGTAGAAGATGGAGAAGTGCAAGAAGAAGAAGAAATAGTTGTAGAAGATTGAGAAGTGCAAGAAGAAGAAGAAGTTGTAGAAGATTGAGAAGTGCAAGAAGAAAAAGCGGTAGAAGATAGAGAACTGCAAGAAGAAGAAGAAGCTGTAGAAGATTGAGAAGTGCAAGAAGAAAAAGCGGTAGAAGATAGAGAACTGCAAGAAGAAGAAGAAGTTGTAGAAGATTGAGAAGTGCAAGAAGAAGAAGCGGTAGAAGATAGAGAACTGCTACAAGAAGAAGAAGTAGTAGAAGATTGAGAAGTGCAAGAAGAAAAAAGCGGTAGAAGATAGAGAACTGCAAGAAGAAAAAGAAAGCTGTAGAACATTGAGAAGTGCAAGAAGAAAAAGCGGTAGAAGATAGAGAACTGCAAGAAGAAGAAGAAGTTGTAGAAGATGAAGAGAAGTGCAAGAAGAAAAAAGCTGTAGAAGATAGAGAACTGCAAGAAGGAAGAAGAAAGCTGTAGAAGATTGAGAAGTGCAAGAAGAAAAAAAGCGGTAGAAGATAGAGAACTGCAAGAAGAAGAAGAAGTTGTAGAAGATGGGGAAAAAAGAGAAGAAGTGCAAGAAGAAGAAAAAGCTGTAGAAGATAGAGAACTGCAAGAAGAAAAAGCGGTAGAAGATAGAGAACTGCAAGAAGAAGTTGTAGAAGATTGAGAAGTGCAAGAAGAAGAAGAAGTTATAGAAGATTGAGAACTGCAAGAAAAGAAGAAGTTGTAGAAGAAGATTGAGAAGTGCAAGAAAAGAGAAAAGAGGTAGAAGATAGAGAACTGCAAGAAGAAGAAGAAGCTGCAGAAGATTGAGAAGTGCAAGAAGAAAAAGCGGTAGAAGATAGAGAACTGCAAGAAGAAGAAGAAGTTGTAGAAGATTGAGAAGTGCAAGAAGAAGAAGAAGTTGTAGAAGATTGAGAAGTGCAAGAAGAAGAAGAAGTTGTAGAAGATAGAGAACTGCAAGAAGAAGAAGAAGTTGTAGAAGATAGAGAACTGCAAGAAGAAGAAGAAGTTGTAGAAGATTGAGAACTGCAAGAAGAAGAAGAAGTTGTAGAAGATTGAGAACTGCAAGAAGAAGAAGAAGTTGTAGAAGATTGAGAAGTGCAAGAAGAAAAAGCGGTAGAAGATAGAGAACTGCAAGAAGAAGAAGAAGTTGTAGAAGATTGAGAAGTGCAAGAAGAAGAAGAAGTTGTAGAAGATTGAGAAGTGCAAGAAGAAGAAGAAGTTGTAGAAGATTGAGAACTGCAAGAAGAAGAAGAAGTTGTAGAAGATTGAGAAGTGCAAGAAGAAGAAGAAGAAGTTGTAGAAGATTGAGAAGTGCAAGAAGAAAAAGCGGCAGAAGATAGAGAACTGCAAGAAGAAGAAGAAGTTGTAGAAGATTGAGAACTGCAAGAAGAAGAAGAAGTTGTAGAAGATTGAGAAGTGCAAGAAGAAAAAGCGGTAGAAGATTGAGAAGTGCAAGAAGAAGAAGAAGTTGTAGAAGATTGAGAACTGCAAGAAGAAGAAGAAGTTGTAGAAGATTGAGAAGTGCAAGAAGAAAAAGCGGCAGAAGATAGAGAACTGCAAGAAGAAGAAGAAGTTGTAGAAGATTGAGAACTGCAAGAAGAAGAAGAAGTTGTAGAAGATTGAGAACTGCAAGAAGAAGAAGAAGAAGTTGTAGAAGATTGAGAAGTGCAAGAAGAAAAAGCGGTAGAAGATAGAGAACTGCAAGAAGAAGAAGAAGTTGTAGAAGATTGAGAAGTGCAAGAAGAAGAAGAAGTTGTAGAAGATTGAGAACTGCAAGAAGAAGAAGAAGTTGTAGAAGATTGAGAACTGCAAGAAGAAGAAGAAGTTGTAGAAGATTGAGAAGTGCAAGAAGAAAAAGAAGTTGTAGAAGATTTAGAAGTGCAAGAAGAAGAAGAAGTTGTAGAAGATTGAGAACTGCAAGAAGAAGAAGAAGTTGTAGAAGATTGAGAAGTGCAAGAAGAAAAAGCGGTAGAAGATAGAGAACTGCAAGAAGAAGAAGAAGCTGTAGAAGATTGAGAAGTGCAAGAAGAAGAAGAAGTTGTAGAAGATTGAGAACTGCAAGAAGAAGAAGAAGTTGTAGAAGATTGAGAAGTGCAAGAAGAAAAAGCTGTAGAAGATAGAGAACTGCAAGAAGAAGAAGAAGCTGTAGAAGATTGAGAAGTGCAAGAAGAAGAAGAAGTTGTAGAAGATTGAGAACTGCAAGAAGAAGAAGAAGTTGTAGAAGATTGAGAACTGCAAGAAGAAGAAGAAGTTGTAGAAGATTGAGAAGTGCAAGAAGAAAAAGAAGTTGTAGAAGATTTAGAAGTGCAAGAAGAAGAAGAAGTTGTAGAAGATTGAGAACTGCAAGAAGAAGAAGAAGTTGTAGAAGATTGAGAAGTGCAAGAAGAAAAAGCGGTAGAAGATAGAGAACTGCAAGAAGAAGAAGAAGTTGTAGAAGATTGAGAAGTGCAAGAAGAAAAAGCTGTAGAAGATAGAGAACTGCAAGAAGAAGAAGAAGCTGTAGAAGATTGAGAAGTGCAAGAAGAAGAAGAAGTTGTAGAAGATTGAGAACTGCAAGAAGAAGATGAAGTTGTAGAAGATTGAGAACTGCAAGAAGAAGAAGAAGTTGTAGAAGATTGAGAAGTGCAAGAAGAAAAAGCGGTAGAAGATAGAGAAGTGCAAGAAGAAGAAGAAGTTGTAGAAGATTGAGAAGTGCAAGAAGAAGAAGAAGTTGTAGAAGATTGAGAAGTGCAAGAAGAAAAAGAAGTTGTAGAAGATAGAGAACTGCAAGAAGAAGAAGAAGTTGTAGAAGATTGAGAACTGCAAGAAGAAGAAGAAGTTGTAGAAGATTGAGAAGTGCAAGAAGAAAAAGCGGTAGAAGATAGAGAACTGCAAGAAGAAGAAGAAGTTGTAGAAGATTGAGAAGTGCAAGAAGAAGAAGAAGTTGTAGAAGATTGAGAAGTGCAAGAAGAAAAAGAAGTTGTAGAAGATAGAGAACTGCAAGAAGAAGAAGAAGTTGTAGAAGATTGAGAAGTGCAAGAAGAAAAAGAAGTTGTAGAAGATTGAGAACTGCAAGAAGAAGAAGAAGTTGTAGAAGATTGAGAAGTGCAAGAAGAAGAAGAAGTTGTAGAAGATTGAGAAGTGCAAGAAGAAGAAGAAGTTGTAGAAGATTGAGAAGTGCAAGAAGAAAAAGAAGTTGTAGAAGATAGAGAACTGCAAGAAGAAGAAGAAGTTGTAGAAGATTGAGAACTGCAAGAAGAAGAAGAAGTTGTAGAAGATTGAGAACTGCAAGAAGAAGAAGAAGTTGTAGAAGATTGAGAACTGCAAGAAGAAGAAGAAGTTGTAGAAGATTGAGAACTGCAAGAAGAAGAAGAAGTTGTAGAAGATTGAGAAGTGCAAGAAGAAAAAGCGGTAGAAGATAGAGAACTGCAAGAAGAAGAAGAAGTTGTAGAAGATTGAGAACTGCAAGAAGAAGAAGAAGAAGTTGTAGAAGATTGAGAACTGCAAGAAGAAGAAGAAGTTGTAGAAGATTGAGAAGTGCAAGAAGAAGAAGAAGTTGTAGAAGATTGAGAAGTGCAAGAAGAAAAAGAAGTTGTAGAAGATTGAGAAGTGCAAGAAGAAGAAGAAGTTGTAGAAGATTGAGAACTGCAAGAAGAAGAAGAAGTTGTAGAAGATTGAGAAGTGCAAGAAGAAAAAGCGGTAGAAGATAGAGAACTGCAAGAAGAAGAAGAAGTTGTAGAAGATTGAGAAGTGCAAGAAGAAAAAGCTGTAGAAGATAGAGAACTGCAAGAAGAAGAAGAAGCTGTAGAAGATTGAGAAGTGCAAGAAGAAAAAGAAGTTGTAGAAGATTGAGAACTGCAAGAAGAAGAAGAAGTTGTAGAAGATTGAGAACTGCAAGAAGAAGAAGAAGAAGTTGTAGAAGATAGAGAACTGCAAGAAGAAGAAGAAGTTGTAGAAGATTGAGAACTGCAAGAAGAAGAAGAAGCTGTAGAAGATTGAGAAGTTGGAGATGAATAAGATAAAGAACAACGATCTTTAAGAAGAAGCTGCAAAAGATGAAAATCAGGAAGGAAGAAGATATGAATGAAGAAGATTGAAAGATGCACAAGATAAGACATATAAAGGATGAGGAAGATGAAGAAGATGAGGAGGGAAAAGATGCGGAAGTTGAAGCTGTGGAATTTGGAGAAGATGTAAAAGAAGGAGATGTAGGAGACGAAGATGGAGAAGACGTGAAGGAAGAAGATGTGGAAGATGAAAATGAGGACAATGGAGAAAAGATGATGAGGAATAAGATGTGGAAGAATGCGATGTGAACAAAGGATGTCCAAGATGGAGAAGAAGATGTGGAGGAAGAACAGGAAGTGAAAGACGAACATATAGAAGATGGAGAAGAAGATATGGATGAAGAAAACGAAAAAGAAGATGTGGAAGAAGACGAAAATGAGTAAGATGGACAAAAAGGTGGGACAGAAGAAGATGTTGAAAATTAAAAAGAAGAAGAAGAGATGGATGATGGTGATGATGAAAAGGAAGACGAATATGTGGAAGAAGAGGGAAAAAAATGTTAAGACAGGAAGAAAAAGAAGATGTGTGTAGTGGTTTTGATGGTATTGTATGGTTGTATGTTATCTAGTGTAATGTATGAGGTCAGCTGTGAAGGCTCCTGAGATAAATGTTTATGTGAATTACAGAAGGCCCTTCTTACTACCACTACGACCTCCAACAGATCTCTTTTACTATTATGAATGTAGCTACGTTAAAAAATCTAGGGTACTGAAATGTAATGTGTTGTAATAGAATATACAAACACACACAGGTAATTAATAAGTCTAATAATATTAATAAAATCTATAACACACTGAACTAACTCAGACTGTTTTAGTTTTGATTTTAACAATTTTTTCTAAATTTATTTGTTCTGAACCAATGTTTTATTTTGGTCAGAACATATGAAATGTTATGGAGTTATAAATGGAATGCATAAATATATGGCATACAAAAATGGAATTTGTGTACATAGGTATTTTATAAGAGTGGTTAGTATTAATAATATTTATAATGTCCCTGGGAGAACTATTACTGGGTGTGCTGTTGGGGTGGTGTCATCACACCCACTCTGTGACTACAACAAGCTTTGTCCATTGACTTATAGACTGTAGTAAATGTTATATTTCCCAAGAATTAAGTATAATTTTGATGGGGAAAATATTTGTGAATAGTTGTGAATACTGGTGAATCTTCAGCAGGCCACGTATTCACTCATCTTGTCTGTGAAGATCCGATACTGGATTCCTGTGGCCCACTCCTCTCTGTTGCTGTAATACAATGCTAGGCTGCACCGACACAAACGTTAGGCGGCACACTCATCTGCTTGTGTATTCTTGATTAAGTATGTGGCACTACCTTAGTGCCACAACAGAAACTCACAATTCTGAAACAAAATTTGTGCTATGTGTCAGTACTCTATCCACTGCACCACTCTTACACACAGCACAACACATCAACATTACACAGAATGGGTCAGATCTCTCTGACCAACGTAGCACATCTTACCCAGTTGTTTTCATATAGTACCAGTTCCCCAAGACTGCATAGCATCTGAGATATGTTCAATAGTTTCCTTTTATTCAATAAGATAGGTGATATGTTCCCACTGATCTCAATAATAGATCCGCCTTCCATAGTCTTAGTTAGGCGTCCATATATTTTTTGTTTGTCTCTAGACCCTGAACTTGGGCTGGGGACTTAGAGCGAGCACTTACTTGTCGTAATCATTTTATGTGATATGGCAGTATCAATCACTCGAAATATTAAAATATACAAGATAAATGCTTTCATTCTTACCAGAATTCAGAATTGAGAACACAGTTATTTCTAGCAAAACTCAGCTGAGCTGCTGGCTATAGTATGGCGTACCACTAAAATGTATGTAATATCTTCTGGGAAAAACACCACTGGTAATTATTTACTGTGTCTACTGGACAGACTTATAGCAAATGGCAAAATTGCGCGTCTCTACCCCGCTAATATGAATACATTTGTCCAATCACAGACTTCCCCCCTAACTTTTTCAAATCTTCAACCAAAAGTCAAATTTCAGTCAGATCTCAGTCAAGTATGTATTATTGTCTGTTGGTCCGTCTGTCTCTACTTGGTTTTTCACAAAAACACACTTGTTTCTTGGACCAACTATACACAAAACCTACACAAATCTGCCTCCTAAGTTATTATTAGCCACAATTCTCCACCTTCCCCCTCTCGTTCATTACAGCTAGATTTTAGCATTTCCGTGTCTCAAGGACGCAATTTTGAGGCTTTAGTGAAAGTGTGCACAACAATACTGTCGCTAGTCTGATGTGAACAATACAGTCTTTTGTCAATATCTTCCTTGTTATCTGTCCGTCTGGATAATTTAAAGTATATTATTTCTCTGCTTAAGATGGGCTATCAAACTAGCTAGGTTTTATATTCATAACTTTAGTATTAAGAAAAAACATATTTTTTCTCAAGGTTAGTTTTTTGAAATTTGTCTTCCGAACCTTCTCCACAGCGTTTGCCGCTGAATTCAAATAAAGGGACCAAGTATCGTAAAACGTCCAAGAAATGACTGTTTCGAATGAGAGCTAAGGTCTTTTCTGTCCATTTCCTTACATTGTGTTAACTAGTGGCATGAATTTTTTTCTCTTTTATTACCAATTGCGTCTTTTAGCCTTTCTAGATTCAAACACGTGTTCAGTCATATTTTTCCTTTTTTTTTTATCTCCGTTATCCTCCCGTCTACAAGGGTAAACCGTTTCGTCTGCATGTTTAACTAGTTAGTTTAAATGGCGGTAGGAAATGCGGGCATGGGCGAGCATGTCTCCTAGTATCTTACGCATTATTTTTATCCCTACATTTTATATTTATAATTGGAGATATTTTAACGTTGTATCACGGTAAATTCATCACAATGTGCATGAAGAAAAAAAAAACAGAGGTGGAGGAAAAATTGAGAATTAAAAAACATTAAAAAAAAAAAAAAAAGAAATGACAAAGATGACGTCAAAAGTTGAAATTGAAAGCTGTCCGACACAATATATGAATCTGAGCCAAATGGCCAACCTGCTCTAATTCAGTCCTACATAACTTCTGCCCCTACATACCATGTGATCTTGCTATTTGGTCACTGAACTGCCTTCTTAGTTTTAAAGTTAAAGGTGTCACATGATAATCATTAAGACAGAAACCATTCTGCACTGGAAACAAACCATTCGTAGCGTTTAGCAAGCTAAGAAAATTTAGACAAGTGGTTCCCAGCCTGGGGTTTTGCATACCTTGCATACACATACCTTGGCAATTTAGACACTGTTGGACAGGCAAGCATTGATATCAAAACAAGAATGCAAACGGCAATCATCATCTCATCTGAACCCGTAACCCGTCATGGGTCGTAGGGGTGCCATGGTGGAAGCATCAACAGACAGGTTCCTCCACTGCTCTCTATCCTCAGCAATGCGTACAAGTGTGGAAAAACCGTGTCCTGCCCATTCTTTGATGTTATCAGCCCAGGATTTTCTTTGCCTTCCTCTTCTCCGTTTACCTTCGACTGTTCCCTGGAGGATCGTTTTCGAAAGGGACTCATGACGAGTTACATGCCCAAACCAGGCAAGCTTTCGACGTTTCACTACTGACAAAAGTGGTTCTTGGTGGCCTGCATAGGTGTTTATTTCCTTTCTAACATAGAAATTTGTTTTGTGCTCTTTATAGCAAATGCGCAAAATTCTTCTATAACATTTATACTCGAAAGCCTGAATCCTTCGCTCCGTATCTGCAGTGAGTGTCCAGCCCTCACACCCATACAAGAGAATAGATAATACAAGTGATTTGTATAATTTGATCTTCACAGGAAAACTGATGTTACTTTTCCAGATCACATTCAGCCTTGTCATGGCAGCTGAGGCCGTCTCAAGTCTTGTCTTGATTTCTTTACTTGATCTTCCATCACTACATATAGTGGACCCCAGATATTTAAAGGTGTTAACTTCTTCTAACGTTTGCCCATTTAACGTAATGTTGGTCGGAACATGTTTCTTATGGCTATTCACCAATATCTTGCTTTTTTCTATATTAATTTCCATCCCATACGTTCTTGTTACTTTCTCCAGTCTAGAGGTAAGGTCTTGAAGTTCTGATTCTGTTCCAGCTATAAGATCGATATCATCAGCAAAACGTAGATTGCAAACGGCAATAGGAGCATTCATTACAATAGGAAATATGGAGATAAAAAGAAATCAGGTCCGATGCAAATCAGAATTTTCAATTCAGATGTCATGTCATGTCCCACTGTCTGAAACACGGAGAACAATAAAAAGAACAACCGAAAATCTACAGATTTTCATAAATGTATGCTTGCGTAGAACAGAAGAAATGAAGTGGTATGACAGGATCACTGTTGTGGAACTGATGACAAGAACTAGACAAGCGCCAGTGGAACAAGAAATGAGAAGAAGACACTGGGGATGGATATGACACACACTGAGAAAACCTGTAGACAGCATTATCAGACAATCCCTGTTCTGAAATCCCCAGTGAAAGAGAGCTGAGGAAGACCAAAGAACACACGGAGACGAGAACTGGAGACAGACATGAAGGGAATGCAGAAGATAATGAACAACATTGATCTGATGGCGTGGGTCAGTAAGACTTTGTCTAGTGGGTACGAGAAGTTTGTCTAGTGGGTACGAGAAGTATGTCTGGTAGGTACGATAATTATGTCTGGTGGGTACGAGAAGTTTGTATAGTGGGTACGAGAAGTATGTCTAGCAGGTACGAGAATTATGTCTGGTGGGTACGAGAAGTTTGTATAGTGGGTACGAGAAGTCTGTCTGGTGGGTACGAGAAGTTTGTATAGTGGGTACGAGAATTATGTCTGGTGGGTACGAGAAGTTTGTATAGTGGGTACGAGAAGTATGTCTGGTGGGTACGAGAAGTTTGTATAGTGGGTACGAGAAGTATGTCTAGTAGGTACGAGAAGTATGTCTAGTAGGTACGAGAAGTATGTCTAGTAGGTACGAGAAGTATGTCTAGTAGGTACGAGAAGTATGTCTAGTAGGTACGAGAAGTATGTCTAGTAGGTACGAGTTTTATGTCTGGTGAGTAAGAGAAGTTTGTCTAGTGGGTACGAGTAGTATGTCTAGTAGGTACGAGAATTATGTCTGGTGTGTACGATAAGTTTGTCAAGTGGGTACGAGACGTTTGTCTAGTGGGTACGAGAAGTATGTCTAGTACGTACGAGAATTATGTCTGGTGTGTACGATAAGTTTCTCTAGTGGGTACGAGAAGTATGTCTAGTGGGTACGAGAAATTTGTCTTGTGGGTACGGGAAGTCTAGTGTGTTCGAGAAGTATATCTAGTCGATACGAGAAGTATGTCTAGTTGGTACGAGGAGTTTGTCTAGTGGATACGAAAAGTGTGTCTAGTGGGTACGAGAAATTTGTCTAGTGGGTACGAGAAGTTTGTCTAGTGCAGTGTTTCTCAAGAGGTGTGACGCCGCACCTATCAAAGTGTGCCCCAAAAATGTTGTAAATTTACTACATGAAGTACATTTTTAGTGAACATGTAATATAAAACTGATCTTACAGCTTGAATTCATTCAATAATAATTGGATATATTAACTGCTTTGAACAAAAATATAGATATACTTCAAAATTATTTTAAACAATTTAGAGAAAATCAAACTGAGAGTTGTCTTTATTCTACATTACCCACAAATTAGGGTATGTAATTTAATATATTTCACTGTAATTTTTTATTTAGGCACGGGGTCAGATAGGTGTGCCGCAAATTTTTAGAAAACTGAAAAGTGTGCCGGGAACACAAAAAGGTTGAGAAACACTGGTCTAGTGGGTACGAGAAGTGTGTCTAGTGGGAACGAGAAATTTGTCTAGTGGGAACGAGAAGTTTGTCTAGTGGGTACGAGAAGTTTGTCTAGTGAGTACGAAGAATTTTCAGTAAATAACTGTATTTATCGTACTGAAATATATATATTTTTTAACTTTCCTTTTATGACAACCGATCTCTGTGAGTTAGTATTGACAGGTTTGAGTAGTGTACAACCTTTGTACATTAGTATTGACAGGTTTGAGTTGTGTACAACCTCTCTGAATTAGTATTGACAGGTTTGAGTTGTGTACAACCTCTCTGAATTAGTATTGACAGGTTTGAGTTGTGTACAACCTCTCTGAATTAGTATTGACAGGTTTGAGTTGTGTACAACCTCTCTGAATTAGTATTGACAGGTTTGAGTTGTGTACAACCTCTCTGAATTAGTATTGACAGGTTTGAGTTGTGTACAACCTCTCTGAATTAGTATTGACAGGTTTGAGTTGTGTACAACCTCTCTGAATTAGTATTGACAGGTTTGAGTTGTGTACAACCCCTCTCTGAATTAGTATTGACAGGTTTGAGTTGTGTACAACCTCTCTGAATTAGTATTGACAGGTTTGAGTTGTGTACAACCTCTCTGAATTAGTATTGACAGGTTTGAGTTGTGTACAACCTCTCTGAATTAGTATTGACTGGTTTGAGTTGTGTACAACCTCTCTGAATTAGTATTGACAGGTTTGAGTTGTGTACAACCTCGTAAAGTAGTATTGACAGGTTTGAGTTGTGTACAACCTCGTAAAGTAGTATTGACAGGTTTGAGTTATGTACAACCTCGTAAAGTAGTATTGACAGGTTTGAGTTGTGCACAACCTCGTAAAGTAGTATTGACAGGTTTGAGTTGTGTACAACCTCGTAAAGTAGTATTGACAGGTTTGAGTTGTGTACAACCCCTGTAAATTAGTATTGACAGGTCTGAGTGTTCTACAAACTCTGTAAATTAGTATTGACAAGTATGAGTTGTGTACAACCTCTGTATATTAGTATCGACAGGTTTGAGTTGTGTACAACCTCTGTAAATTAGTATTGACAGGTTTGAGTTGTGTACAACCTCTGTAAATTAGTATTGACAGGTTTGAGTTGTGTACAACCTATGTAAATTAGTATTGACAGGTTTGAGTTGTGTACAACCTATGTAAATTAGTATTGACAGGTTTGAGTTGTGTACAACCTCTGTAAATTAGTATTGACAGGTTTGAGTTGTGTACAACCTATGTAAATTAGTATTGACAGTTTTGAGTTGTGTACAACCTCTGTAAGTAAATTAGTATTGACAGGTATGAGTTGTGTACAACCTCTGTATATTAGTATCGACAGGTTTGAGTTGTGTACAACCTCTGTAAATTAGTATTGACAGGTTTGAGTTGTGTACAACCTCTGTAAATTAGTATTGACAGGTTTGAGTTGTGTACAACCTCTGTAAATTAGTATTGACAGGTTTGAGTTGTGTACAACCTATGTAAATTAGTATCGACAGGTTTGAGTTGTGTACAACCTCTGTAAATTAGTATTGACAGGTTTGAGTTGTGTACAACCTATGTAAATTAGTATTGACAGTTTTGAGTTGTGTACAACCTCAGTAAATTAGTATTGACAGGTTTGAGTTGTGTACAACCTAAGTAAATTAGTATTGACAGGTTTGAGTTGTGTACAACCTCTGTAAATTAGTACTGACAGGTTTGTTTTCTGTTAAATCCAAAGAAAATAAAAAATAAAAAATAAAAACAAGTTGGAGACTGAAAATAATATGCAGGTATCTTTTTCAAGAAAATGGCTTCAAGTACTATGTCTATTGGCGTAGTAGGAGATCATATCTCTCCACAACTTCCTGTCTCCATTTCGTGATTCGAAGAAATATCTGTCACTTTTAACCTAGTGGTCTGCCCTGTCTTGTTCTCTATATTAGTCTATGCCCACTTTTCTGTCTTATAGCTCCTAATAGCGCTATTTCTAACATTGGTCATGTCAATCTTACGTTGGACAGGCTAATTCCACACGTGGACAGCGGCATCTAGCTATAGGTCCTTTTATTCTACCTTTCTTGTAGAGAACGGCATTTCCCCTGTTTATTTGAGTTACAGAGAACCCGTGGACACGTGGGAAAACTTCTACCCTTTTGTTTGTGCCGCCCTCGTCTCGTCCCGCAAACACCGGTCGCTCGCAGAGCCGCCAGCGTTGCGGCAGATTAAGTCCTTTTCCTGTATCTTAAGTCGCCCGGGGATTCTCTCCCCTAGGTCCAGGGCGATGCTACCATTAGGCCAACTAGGCGGCCGCCTAGGGCGCAGACTTCAGAGGGGCGCAGAGTGTAGAGTGTCAGTGTGTTAAGAGAGTGAGAAGTGTGATAAACCAAAATAACGAGTAGAGATATGAGAACAAAACCAGTCCATTCTTTTCAACACTAACAATACTGTTAAACTTAATTCAGTTTGTATGACAGTGATCTCAGATATTTTTATTTCATTTTTCTAGTGAGCTATGGCTGATAGAAAACAACCTTCTGGAGCTCAGTACCACAAACGAAAGGCAGAAAAAGCTAAGGAGCAAGCAAAGCAAGAGGGGTTCTTCCTGAAATACCTTCGTACACAGAAAGCAAATCAAGAACAAGAATATGACTGTACTCTTGTTGAAACTAGCACTGGGGGAGCTGAATGTGGTGCTCCTACTACAAATGATAGAAACTCTAAGACAGGAGTGTAACAAATTGGAGATATTTCTGGAAAACCCACAGAGGAAAAAAGGATGTCAAGAAAAGTGAGAGTACTGCTGTAGCGTTATAAGTTTATATTATTCCGTTGAGCAATTGTACTCGTTTTTCTTTCATGTGTCTAGGATTATTATACCCAGTGTCCTCAGGGTTCATTACCGCCACAATCCATCTATATAACTATACTTCCAAAGATCCATATCAACAGGCAACAGATCAACGTTAAACTCCGTTAACTTTTCCACATTTAATCACATGACACGGACATTTATTACAAGGCATGACAAGTTAGTTAAATTCAGCAATGTTCATAATCCGTTCCTCTTCCATCCCTGACTAGAAATATGTACACATTATTATCTGCCGATCTATTGATCATTCGACACTTCTCGAGTATCTACCATCTGGTAGTAACACACAAGCCGCCCCTTCAGGGTAAACACAAACTCTGTCCATTTGTCCTCCAAACTGCTCACGTCATGTGCGCTATACACATAGCTACAAAATCATCATTGTGCCGCACTCATCAGCACCAAAATCTTGTTTAGTTTATGGCGTGTGGTGTGCAATAGCCAGCGCCACAACTGCAAAGTCTGCAAAAGAAGAAGGTATTGTGCCTGACTTAAATTACAGTGATCCTGACAACTGGCTTTACCGTTACAGTGATAATTTGCGACAGCTTATAATACAACATGAACCACAGCAGGTTGTATCACATGATTTTCCCAAAGACTAAAAAAACCGAAGATTTTCTCCTATACACTACAAGAGGAGACTAGCAAATGGTGAAGAAGTGTACCGTTAATGGTTGATATATTCAGAAGCAAGTGGTGAACGCAGTTTCTCAAAGCTCAAACGTATACAAACTTACCTACGCTCAACAATGTTGCAAGAGAGACTAGTTGGCTTGGCAACTATATCAATTGAACACGAACAGGCATCAGCACTTGATCTGATTTAATTGATGCCAAAATTCAAAGGAAAAGGCATGCAAAGTGAGATTTTGATGAGGTATTGAGGGCTGTGTTGCCCTTGTCGGAGGTATGCGCTCTACCGAGTGCGCTTCTAGTTCAAAATGATTTGTGTGCCAAAATATTTTCTTTTGTATTTGAGAAAGTTAATCAAAGATTCTTGTCATACCTATTCTTGAAATTTAAAATAAATTTAATAGTTTCAAGTTTTGTGTTTTTAATTTTTTCTAGAAAACATCTGTTTTTGAAAATCGAAGTTGATTGGCTGGGGATGGGGGGGGGGGGGGGGGGGGGGGGGGGGGGGAAGAGTACTTAGCCTTGCATAGGACGCAAAATGGTACCTCGGTCTTACGTCTGAATTTGTTTCATCTAGTGCACGTGCAAAAGCCACCTGCAGACTCTATCTTGCTATTTTAAGCAAGAGGTCTCTATCACTCAGTACCACTGTCTCATGCGGAATTCTGCCACTGAACAAAGTGATACTTCTGCGCAGAGCTGATAACAGTTGTTGGTGCAAGAATTCATTCTTTCTTTGGTAAGCACATTTACTTATTTAATTCATTGGGGTTTTAACTTAATCGAATAGAATCGAGATCCCGTGTTACTTTTATTCATCTTTAATATTGTTATGTGTAAAATCATAACAGGTTTTATCGCACTCGACATGGTTTGTATACATACTTCCTTGTTGATATGCGTTGCCCGGACTACTCCGGAAGTACGTCACAAAGTCTGCTAATATTTGGCAGACGATTCTTTGCCGGCCTTGCGTGGCAGATTTGAGCTAGTATTCGTCCTCTTTCGAAGTGTATTACTGTGTGTGAGAAGACGTGTTTTTGACGAGCTCCAGAAAGTGTACTCTTGTGATAGAGTCTTTCAGAATTTATATCAGCTAGGTCGTCCTACAGTATGGAGTCTATGCTTGATTATAATTAAATGGACAAGCGAATGCTGAATAGAAAGGAGTGAGTGTGGAACTATTTCATTAAAGATTTCAGCAGTATGCATAAGACATCTTGTCCGTAGTCTACGTGACGATAGACTGGTTTCATGGACTGGCTAGTGAATGCCATTGATTAATATTGTGATAAAATTAACCGTGATACAACGTTAAAATATCTCCAAAGATAAAATGTAGGGATAAAAATAATGCGTAAGCTACTAGACGACATGATCGCCCACGCCGCGGGTCACCACCCGCCATGGAAACTAACTTGTTAGACGTGAAGGCAAAACATTTACCCTTGGAACGGGATGAGAACGGAGATCAAAAGGAAAAAATATGACTGAGACAGATAGATAATAAGAAAGATATTGACAAAAGACTGTGTTGTTCATATCAGCGAGCGACTGCATTGAAACAAAAAATGTCCCCAATTTTCAAAAACTGCGGCCTTGAGACTCAAGTGCTAAAATCTAGTTGGAATGAAAGAGAGGGAATGTGGTGGAGAATTGTGGCTAAAAATAACTTTAAGGCAAAATTGTGTAGGGGAGGGCAGAGTTGGTTAAAAAAACAAGTGTGTTTTTTTTGTGAAACGCAAGTAGAGACAGACGGACCAACAGACAATAATACATACTTGACTGAGGTATGACTGAAATGACTTTTGGTAGGAGGTTTGAATTTGAAAAGGAAAAAAGGCGGTGATTGGCCACAGATAAACATAATATCGGCGCTCAGACGCGCATTTTTGCCATTCATCATAAGTTGTCCAGTAGTAGACACAGTAAATAATTCAGTGGTGTATTTCCCAGAAGCTAATTGAAATATTTAGAGGGACGCCATACTAAAGCCAGCAGCTCAGCTGAGTTTTGCTAGCATATAACTGTGTTCTATATTCATAATTCTGGTAAGACTGAAAGTATTTCTTTGTATATTTTAATATTTGTTTAATGTTCGAGTGATTTGATACTGCCATATCAAAATCTATCCATTACAACAAGTAAGGATTCGCTCTAGACCCCCCGCCCCAGTTCAGGGTCTAGAGACAAACAAAATACATAAACTCCAGCAAGGATTATGAAGGGCGGATCAAGTGTTGAGATCAGTGGAACATATCACCTATCCCATTCTATGGCAAGAAGCTAATGAACATATTTCAGAATATGTAGTCTGGGGGAACTTATCCTATGTGAAACCAACTTGGTAAGATGTGTTGTATGGTCAAAGAGATCTGACCCGTCTATGTGGTGTTGTTGTGTAGTGTTGAGTGTAGAAGTGGCTCAGGAGGTAGAGTTCTGACACATGACCAAATACTTTTATTTCAGAACTGTGAGTTTTTTTATTTGGCACCAATGTGGTGTCAAATGAGGTGTTGAATAATACAAGAGTGGACCCGTGCAGTTTATATTTTGGCAGAGCAGCCTTATATTGCCCCCAAGCACGGAGAGGTGGGGCCACCAGATTCCAGCACCAGAACTACTCAGTCAAAGATACGTGAGCGTCTGGCCTGCTGGATATTCACCAACTCAACTTATTTTCTAACACCAATTATATTCCCATCAATAAATGGACAATGTGTAGTAGCCATAGACAGGGAGTGATGAGGCCACCCCAACAGCACATCCATTAATCGTTCTCCCAGATAAATTACATCTATAAACAGTAGTAATATTAACTAGTCTTGTAAAATATATATGTACACACCTTTCATTTATTATGCCATATATTCATGCATTTCATTCATAATTGCAAAACCTTTCATATGTTCTGACCAAAATAAAACCTTGGTTCAGAACAAATAAACTTAAAGAAAATTTACTATCAAAATTTTACACAGCTCGAGTTAGTTCAGTGTGTTATAACATTTTATTAATATTATTAGACTTGTTAAATATCTGTGTGTGTGTATGTAAACTACCACAACACATTACATATCAGTACCCTAGAATTTTAACGTAGCCACATTCATTAGAAAAAAAAAGATAGGTGTGAGGTCGTAGTGGTAGCAAGAAGGGCCTTCTGTAAATTCACAGCTACATTTATCTCAGGAGCCTTCACAGCTGACCTCATGCATCACACTAAGTAATATCACAATCATACAATACCATCAAATCCACTACAAATATTATAATGGATGCAACTATATAAGGAGCTTCGTCCTATATTAAAAGTGAATATATGTTCTTCAACGTCAAACTGGCCTTATCAAGTTTCTGACTGTTGAAGACTGATTACACTTTCTAAGGCTGTTTAAAAAGTTGGACTTAGAAGCCTGTTACAAAATATACCATAGACACGCTGGAAGCCAAGAACCAGCGACTTGATGATTAAAGAAGAACTCGGCGGGGTTAAGATATACGACTAATCTATACCCCAACAATAATGGGGGCTGCAAGCCGATGATCGTTTGATCGAAAGCCATTTTTTCATCATTTTTGCTACAGACGTTCTCATTCAATCGTGCTGCTTTCCATTTCTGCAAAATGGCGCACATGCCGTCTGCTAGCTTCTGAGAAGGCCATAATACAAGTTCGCTTTGCAGTCCTTTATCTGTTCGAGTATTGAAAGAGCAGTTGTTCAAGAATATTATACTTGCTGCATCCTGATGTATGAAAGCATCAAATTTTCTGCCGAAGATGGCGTATTTTTATGACAACGGTGAATCAAGTGGATTCTAAAACGTGTCAGCTGTAGCAGCGTTGCTAGACTTAGTGAGCGGTCTTTTGTGTCCAGTTCGCAACGGTGCTGGAAGGAACGGACATTGAAACTGGGAGGATTTTGAGGCCTGGCAATCAGATAAGTCACGTTTATGTTTCAAACAGCGTGTGACTGAATTATCTTTGTTTGCCTGCGCTATTCTTTCAGATTTACGTTGCATGTTTTAATGTCGTGGAGTATTTAATCTGTGGGAGGTAGGAGGGATTTGTGAATCTGTCAATACCGTTTCGACTGGTCGATAGATTTATGAGCGTTTTTAAGGTTTGGAGTGTGATTGTTTCAAATAGTGGGGCCGGCATGACAGAGCTGTGTGAATCTGCTACTATTGAAATAATCATGTCCTATGATTGTTAGCTGTGAAGTACTGTTAAGTGTACAATTTGTGATTGTGGTCCAGTCCTATATATATTTTTCCTCTTTAGTTGGCCTCATTATTGTTTGTGAAACTGTGCTTCTAACCTGGCTATCTTTCATTTAATAGATGTGATATGTTGTTAAAAAAATTGTGATGTATTGTCATAAGTGTGAATAGAGCTATATGTTTTTTTTTATTGTTCAATTTATATATTCATGCCTAAGTTTCCTATTTGCATTTGCTCATGGCACAATGTTAAATGTCATGAATGTTGATACTGATAGAAGAGATCATAACAAATATGTCAAGGTAAATTTGCCTAAATTTAACTCTTCCATTGACGATATCTCATGCTTCCTTAGTAGATATGGGACTTATTGTCATGAGTTTAATATCGATAGAACTACATGGTCTAGTAGGCTCATGAACTTATTGGTCGGAGAATCATTTACGGCTGTGTGTACAATGAATGATCAATCTAGGAATGACTATGATGCTGTTAAAGTATTGCTACTTAAGAGATTTCAATTGGATGAGGATGGCCATAGGCTGAAATGTAAATCACTAGTGCCAGATTCTGCAAAGGACTACATAATTTATTGCCTCAGTAAAAATGTACTTTTCGAGATGGATTGATCTTGCTAAAATTGAAAAGACATTTGAAGGTTTGTCTGACTTAATTCTCAGAGATAAAGTTTTGTCCTCCATTAGTGGGGATTTTAAATCCTTTTTGCAGGAGAGGAAACTAGATAAATTGTCTGTTTGTGAAACCTTGGGTAGACAATACCAGGTCGCACACCCAAACAAGAATTTAAGCAAAGATAACATTAAGGATTCTCTTCCAGCAGCTTCAGCCAGAGTGATGAATTATAACAATTCTAGGCAAAGATCCAATAGCATTGACAAGAATTATAGATTGAATCAAAACGTTCAATATGGTAACAATAGAGGCAGATATAACTTTAATAAGAAATCTCAACAGCCTCAGAGATATGATAACTATAATAATAATAATGATTATTATGGACCTCAATCATCAAACAGATATAATGATTACCAAAATAGAGGAGGTTATAATGCCAGATCTAACAGAGGTAATAGGTCATTCCACAGGAATAATGACAATTACACAAACAGTAGAGGTTCTTTTCAGAACAATAATTATCGACAGGCAAGAAACCCAGAACGTGTTCATGCTGTCAGGGATGTCAGTAACAATAATGCAAACCAAAACAATGTGCCTATTGCTCATGCAAATGCTTGCAATGTTGACTTAGCTAATAATATTAACTGTACTCAATGCAGTTCTTTGTTTCAGCCACAGAGAGTACCAAGACTTTTGTGTGGACACCCTTTGCCTGTTATGTCATCTGTTGAAAACACAGATTCCTTGGTACTGGATAAGGTAAAGGAGGGTAAAGGAACCCATTACACGCCCATTGAGGCATATTGGGAATATGGTGTTAGGCCCATATTATCTTGACCGTCTGCACTCTAGGGGTGATGTGGTCGGCATCACGCCGGCCGCATTAACCTTCCCAGAGTTGCTCATGGAGATCGATGGTGGACCCATCAGATTACACAGGAAAAGAAGTTAAATGTATTACTTTTGGTGGAACGGTAGAATACTATCCTACAGCGGAGGTATCTGTGGATACACCTTATTTTACTGGTAGAGTGCTGGCATGTCTATTAAATAAACCTGTCGCTGGGATTATCCTTGGAAACATCACAGGGATCCATGAATGTTCCAGAAAAGACATTGAGAAGTGGGAGAAAGAGCACTTAATAATGACTAACGCTGTTACTACCAGAGCACAAGCTCGTGAGGAAATGTTAAATCATGATAGTGATGATATTATGTTAGAGGAAGTTATCAATGATGATGAGCACACCAATGATGTCATGAGTGATGATAATGATGACATTGATAATAATGAGGGTAATGAAAATGATAATACTACTCTTCTTGAAGAAGATGATTATTTACAAATTGAATTCATTGAAAAGGAATCTTTCAGTCAAAGACAAAGAGAAGATGACTTTTTAAGAAAACTTTTTCAGTTGGTAACATCAAGTAAGGTGATTACTGATGATAAGGCAAAACATTGGTATATCTTACATAATGATATTTTGGTGAGGAATTTTCAAGATGTTGATTCTGTTAAGAAACAAATAATGGTACCTATTTGTTATAGACCAGTGGTGCAACGACATGCACATGATATAAATGCTGCGGGTCATTTGGGTATCGCAAGGACTAAACAGAGAGTTTTGTTTCATTTTTTGGGCTTGGTGTGACCAAAGATGTAAAGGTTTTTTTTTCGCACTTGTTTAGTTTGCCAGAGTGTTGGAACTAAAAGGCCTGGTCATAACGCACCCAATCAAGCAGCAGACATAACGTTGCGTCCATTTGCAAAGATGGCTATTGACCTTATTGGTCCTATCAAAGTCACTTCAGCTAGGGGTCATAAATTTGTATTAACGTGTATCGATATGTGTACTCGTTGACCCGAGGCTATCCCATTGAAAAAAATTTCTAGTGACGATATAGCGGATGCGCTATTTTTAATATTCAGCAGACTGGGTTTTCCCGAAAACAAACAGTCTGATAATGGATCGCAATTTGCGTCGGATGCCATGAAGAAAGTAATGAACATGTTTGGAATTGAAAGATCACTCAGTTCATTATACCACGCTCAAGCTAGTGGAAAAATAGAAAGATTTAATAGGACCTTAAAGTAAATGCTCGATAGAGTCACAGCGAAATATCCGCAAGATTGGGATCGAATCTGTTCTCTTCGCCTACCGAGAAATTCCCAATTCAAGCACAGGTTTTTCTCCCTTTGAGTTGGTGTTTGGTGCAAAGCCACGAGGTCCAATGGCTATATTAAAAAAACTACTTATTGGTACTAATATGGACAAGGAGGTTCAATCCTCTTATCAATATGTCGTAAATTTAAGGCAAAAGATTATTGACGCATGCCAAATAGCAGTGCAGTCGTCGGAAAGGGCAAAATCAAAGGCTCGACTGTTTTTTAATAAAAACAGGAAACTGCGCCAATTATGACCAGGAGAAGAAGCTTTTGTGTTACTTCCGAACAAGGAAAATAGATTGCTGATTTCTTGGAAAGGTCCTTACAAAATCATAAACAAATTATCAGATGTCGACTATGTTGTTGATGTGAAGGGGAAAGAAATATTTTTTCACATTAATATGTTACAACAGTTTCATACTAGACCACGACATCTACGTCCTATCTTTGAAGTTATTGACGAATCTATTGATCGTCGTTCTTCCTTGGCAGTAATTCAGGAAGAAACTTTGGACTTTGCTGATGATGGTGAACCTATTCTATCGTTACCTGATATTCAACTACAATCTTTTTCTGATGTGCTCACGGATATTCCTGGGCATACCGATGTAATTCAACATGATATCATGTTAACGGATTTCAGGCCTATCAAACTGAAACCGTAACCTATCCCAATTCATTTGCAATCTCAGATACAAGATGAGATAAAACAGATGATTAAATTAAACATAAAAGAACCGTCCAATTCCCCATATAGCTTTCCTATGGTGTTAATCAAGAAAAAGGACAAATCTATAAGAATTTGTATTGATTTTAGACGGCTAAACGCAGTGTCCATCCGAGACGCGGAACCTCTTCCCGTTCTTGAATCACTTCTTGACAGACTATCTACTGCCACTTTCTTCACTAAGTTTCACTTATCAAAGGGATATTGGCAGGTTCCTTTATCTGTCAAATCTAAACCGTACACAGCTTTTGCTACACCTTTAGGTTTGTTTCAATTTAACTATATATTCCACAATGGGAGGGTAACCACTGAAGGGCAATGGAAAATTTCAGCAGGTATCGGATGCTTAGAAACAAAGTACAATATCTCATTCGTCAGGAAAAGAAACTACATTTCAGAAAGATGATTCAAGACAAAGCAAACAGCAAAGAAGTCTGGGCAGCCATTAGAACACTAACACACAAATCAAAGTCACTAAACTCTTTACCAAAAAGCTGTTCCCTCACGGCAACTCATTTTAGCAACCACTTCAAAACAGAAATTAGCCTTCTCAAGTCGACACTAAAGCCAATGGACTGCGATATTAGTAAATTGACAGCCTTCTGCAACACTGAACACACCACAACAGATCTAAGACATATTCCTTTTCTAACAGTACATGAAATCTCAAATATATCTTGGCATTAAAAAACAACAATTCATCTGGGCTTGATGGTATCAGCAATAAGATTCTACGTTATGCTGCGCCCATCATTTGCGACTCCTTAACCTATGTATACAACCAATGTATTGCACACAACTACTTCCCCACGGCATTTAAATCTGCCAAAGTGTACCCCCTCTATAAATCTGGCTCACATAGCGATCCCAACAGCTACAGACCAATATCCCTTCTATCATCTCTTTCAAAACCACTAGAGAAACACATTTACAACACCACATTTCAACACTTAACAACAAACAAACTGCTCATTGATAGCCAGTCAGGTTTCAGACCCAAACATTCCTGTCACACAGCGCTCACCAAAATGGCAGACAACTGGCTGTCGAACATAAATGATGGAAAATTATGTGGTGCTGTTTTTGTCGACTTCAAGAAAGCATTTGACATGATTGACCACACTATCTTGGTTCAAAAGTTGGAAACCCTCAGAATAGGCTCTAATCCACTAAACATCATCAAATCATTCCTGGCAGATCGACAACAGTTAGTGCTTCACAACAACTCGGCATCAGATTTCTCGAAGGTAGTTACAGGAGTACCGCAGGGCTCTATTCTTGGGCCCCTACTCTTCGCAATGTTCATCAACGACCTGCCACTACATCTAAAATATTCAACTTGTGACCTCTTTGCAGATGATTGTACTATCTACACTAGTGACAATGACTGCGTGGCACTTGAAATGACTCTTCAAAGCGATGTAGACAATCTAACAAAATGGAGTAATATGAATCGTATGCCAGTAAACACAACAAAAAACGAAATCTATGTTGATTACCACCAGACAGAAACTCTTAAGCTGCACCAAAAGATCGCTACAGGTACACGCGGAATCAATACAAATTGAACATGTAACAGAACACAAAGTTCTGGGGATCACGATTGACCAGCACTTAACGTGGAACTCCCATGTACGGAATTTAACCAAACACATAGCACAAAAGACGTACCAGCTAGCCAAAATAAAACACTTCTTAGACGCAGACACTAGACTATTGTTCTACACCTCACATATACAGACACATCTAGATTACTGCTCTACACTATGGGATTGTTGCCCTGCTTCCACCTCGAAGAGACTGCACTCCCTGCAAAAGAGAGCAGTGCGTCTGATCACCGATAATCGCACGACACCACACACAAGGACAGGAAAAGAACCCAAAATACTGTCGCTAAAAAAAACGTCTTCTCTACAACAAAGCCAAGCTGACTCACACAATTCTATCTAACAATGCCCCGTCGTACCTAAGATCATTGTTTCAAACCAGTAGAAGGGAGGGACAACGATTACATCAGTTACGTCTGCCCAAACCTAGGATCGACCTGTTCAAAAAGAGTCTAGCCTACTCTGGTGCCTACTTATGGAACAGCCTTCCACACCACCTAAAAAGCCTACCTATACAATATTCTTTTAACAAAGCACTTTTCAAACACTTCCTCAACACTGATTATCTACCCCCATAGAAACAGTATTTGCCTGTCAACATCTCATCCATAGGTCAACATTTCTTTTCCTCTTTAGCTCATTTTTGTGTGTGAATAATTTGTTTTATATCCATGTAATATCATTATTATATTCACTTTAAAATATTATTATATAATGTAATGTATGTGTGAATGTACCCACATAATACTGTACTTTAGAAATGTGAGTCGTGAGAATGTACCCGCATACCAAAAATACAGATTAATTGTAGACGGATTGACCGCATGAGTGAGTGTCGGTATACAGAATTTATTTATTTTTATTTATTGTTTTATTTATTTTATTTTATTATTACTTTTTTCCCCATTTACTAGCTTGTTTGTTTCAAAAAAAAAAAAAACCCTACTCATTTTTTTTATTATGCTTGCATACTGTAAATGAATGCTGTTATGGTAACTTTATAATGTTGCATGCCTTTAAATTAATGCTTAAAGCATCATGTGGGAATGAAAGGATATAGTATGCAAGATTAATGAGAGTGGAAGGGCAGAATGTTAGACGGGCCTGCGCGCCCAATTCTTTACCCTTCGAAAATAAAGTTCGTTCGTTCGTTCGTTCGTTCGTTCGTTAACGCTCCTGCTACATTTGTACGCATGATGCATAGACTATTTTCTGATCGTGAAGACTTGATTACCTACATAGATGATATTTGTTTGTTCCATCAATCTTGGAATGATCATATCAACAGTATTCATTCTTTATTAGATACCTTACGATGTCATAATATTACTGCTCGACCTTCTAAGACGAAAATAGGTGTTTCTGAAATTACATTTCTCGGTCACAAGGTTGGAGGTGGAGTCTTAAAACCTGAAGATTCTACGGTTTCCAAAATTCTTAATCTAGATATTCCTCGAACAAAAAAAACAAGTTCGAAGTCTTTTGGGTTTGATCAATTTTTACAGACGATATCTACAAAATTTTTCTTATTTAACCTCAGTGTTGTCTGCGTTGCTGAAGAAAGACGCAGCAAAGAAAGTAATTTGGACACATGCGTGTCATGATGCATTAAACGTGATAAAGTATGCCTTCTCGAAATCGCCAATATTACGATTACCTGATACAGTATTCGATTTCCTTTTATTCTCAGAGTCGATGCCAGTAATGTCGCAATAGGGGGAACACTAATGCAAGAGTTTGAAGGCCACATGCACCCTACTATGTATGTGAGCAGGAAGTTAACCCCCACAGAACAAAAGTACCCAATCGTTGAACGAGAGCTGCTAGCTATCATTTTCGCCTTCAATAAACTTCAAAGATACCTCTTGGGAGCTCACTTCACTCGTGAGACTGATCAACGAGCTTTGGGTTATTTACAGACAACTCGTTTTACTAATCCAATGGCAGCTAGAGCCAGCCTGGCTTTACAGCCGTACGATTACAGCATTAGATCAATAAAGGGAAATCTCAATGTCGTCGCCAATGTGCTGTCCAGATGCATCAAGGACGCCCCATCATCCATCGCGTCAACAAGTTCAGATGATCAACATAATGCAATGTAGTCAGAATATCTACATTCACAGATCCTTTGCTCAAAACATTTCGCATCAAGAACCACGTAATTTAATTAAATCACCAGATTGTACCTTTGTCACGGTGATGTTTTAACAATGCCACCCGCACAGCCACATGATGATGCTTAATTATGGATCACTTCATAGCGTGTGACATATCGTTTTACTTCGGACATTGCATAGACACAACATACAGTCATCTTCAGATGCACATCTCAACTACCAGTTGTCAAGAAAAACAATTGTACAAATGTTTCAATTGATTCAGTTCGGAACAGTTTTGAAATACACACATTAACAGTCATGAGACTTTATGCTGGACTGTCAAGAGAGACAACTATTAAATGAAGCTCATACCAGGATTTCAATGGAGTTAACCATGAGATTGATACGTGTGGTGAATTAGTTGTTAGTATTGGTTTCAATATTATATTAATGGTATCTGGTGTGAGGTCAGCTATGCAAGTCCCTGAGGTTTATTAAATACAAATAAGTTTACAGGGTACTTGTCTGCTTCCACCACGACCTCACCCGATTATATATCTTCCCCTACTGAAGTGTATTGGTGTGTGTATGTTGTCTAGCAAGTGTCTAGGGTATATGCAATGTGATGAAATGTATGACAAGACAACAACTACACCTATTACTAATAACAATGATTAAACAAGTCACTGAGTAAAGTGTGGAATGTAACTTATTTTTTTATAATTTATTTTCCTGTATCTAGTTATTCTTCTGACACAGGAATAATCAACTCAACATGATAATGAAATTATTTACAACCACTTATTTTACAACTGTCATTGAGTCGGTGTTAGCCCACAATTATTTATATGTTTCAAGCTGGGAAAATGTCAAGTATTTCTTGCTCCTAGAAAAGGGTACAAGTTTATTGAACGTTTTTGTTCCTCACTGTCTGATACACTATCTTTTGGGAAAACTGAGAGAGTGGAGTGTTTGTGATATCAATTTCCCAGACAAGTCTTATCTGAGGTATCTGGAACCAGGCTGGTTGAAGTATGTATAAAACGCCAGTCTCCACTGCCAAGACACGATTCTGCTTCTATAGGTAAATCACTGGGTAGACACTCAGTAGTTAAGCCTCACCTGCAGAACTTAGGGACAGGTGTTAGGTCACCTGGGCTCACTTTCACTCGTAGATGAAACTCTGGAACAATACAAATGTGTCCCACTCAGCATCTAATAATCTCTCTCTTTCATTATTCTAACATGGCAATATCATCAGACATCAGTATGGTAACTAAACAATTAGTTAACGTTCTCAATTTGGTTGGTACCCCCTTCTGGATAAATAACTTTCAAACCACCGTTTGACATTTTCCTTGATAAAGGAAACATTTTACATTAATACTATCAAGTCATGTACAATCACGGTGACTTGCTGAAGAAGACGGCCAGTGATCTTCCTGGTCTTATGTCATAACACAACATTTTTCTTTTCATCATAAATATTTAGTTTTCTTTTATTTTAAACTACCTTATCGGACGTTAACCTTACGGCGCCACGTCACATTGCGTGTGTGTATATATATCGTCTGCTAAAACCAGCGTGTGAATATATGTCCAGAACGCGGGTCGAGAAAAAGGGGGTCTTTCGAACGCCCGTCATGGTATTAATGTTAAACCGCGGCAAATCGTTTAGGCCCTTACTTCGGTATGCAAATTGAACGTGCTGTGGAATTAAGCGTTAGTCCTCACAGATTTCACTACACACCTCCTTTCCTAAAACATGCATTCACTGCAAGTTATTATCTGTGAGACAATTAGCGTAAACAAAGTACTATTCCCTAGGTTTTTCCTGATTTGCCTCACAAGGATGTCTACTCAGGAAATCCGCTCCCACGTTTTCCGAACCGGGTATATATTCGATGGAAAATGTATAAGGTTGGATCAATAAAGACCACCTTAATAAACGTGCATTTTCATGTTTGGCCTGAGATAAGAACACTAAAGGCTGGTGATCTGTTTGCACCACAAATGACCTACCATAAAGATAAATTTGGAACTTTTTTATGGCCCAGATCAATGCTAAACACTCTTTTTCACTTGTTGAGTAATTTTTTTTCCGCTTTGTTTAACTTGCGGCTAGCGTAAGCAACTGGGTTCAGTTGTCTATCCTGTGAGGTGGACCTCTGTAACAAAGTGGCCCCTAATCCTATGTTACTCGCATCCGTTCTCACCACAAATTCCTGACTTAGATCAGGCAATTTCAATATCGGCTTGCTAGTGAGTTTATCTTTTAACTCTTGGTATGCCAATTCACACTGCGCTGACCAAATGATTTTTTCAGGTTGACCTTTTCTAGTTAAGTCTGTCAGCGGTGCACAAATAGAGTTAAAGTTCTTTATGTATTTTTGATAAAATCCACATAAAGATACAAAAGACCTCACATCTTTTTTGGTTTGTGGCCTCGGTGCTTTTTGTAATTTCTCCAGGTTCTTGGGGTCAGGGGTCATGTTTCCCTGATACACTGTGTGTCCCAAGAATTCGAGTTCTTTACACCCCACACTACATTTGGTTGGTCTAGCCGTCAAATTTGTTTCTCTGAGCCTATCAAATAGCATATTCAGAGAGTTTATGTGTTCTTCGAATGTCTCAGTAGCAATAAGAATGTCGTCCATGAAATTGGTTATACATGGGTTATTCAGGGGATCCAATAACTTGCGCATCATTCTGGAAAACACACTCGGGGCGTTTTTCAAGCCAAATGGTAACATGTTGAATTCATAATGGCCTTCCGATGTGCTAAATGCCAGATAAGGTCGAACCTCAGGCTTCACTGGAATTTGGTAATAGCCTTTGCTCAGATCCACCTTAGAAAAATATTTTGCCTTATTCAGCCTGGCAAACAGCTGATTGGTATCCGGCAATGGATCCACCTGATTTTCTGTGACAGCATTCAGTTTTCTGAAATCTATACACAGACGGTGTTCTCCAGAAGGTTTCCTTAGTAAAACCACACTGGAACTGTAAGGAGATTCACTGTGAGAAATGATTCCTTCCTTTAACAGATACTCAATTTCCTCCTTCAAAGCTTTCTCCTTAGCGAAAGGAATGGAATAGGCCCTCATACAGATGGGTGTTGGGTCTATTACTTTCATGTCATACTCTAATAGATTGGTATGCCCCGGCTTATCTGTTAGCACGTCTGTATGTTCAACCAGAACCTTTTGAACCTGCTCCCTCTGGGCTTTAGTCAGGTGCTTACTGATCTTCACCTGTGCCTGTGTTTCCTCTGTTTTTAAGGGATACTCGTGAGAGGCGAGTGGTTCCTTTTTCATTCCTGTGGCTATCGACAAGGTCATGAGATGTGTCTCATCCTGGATCTCTCTTTCCAGGTATTTCTTTAGGAGATTCACATGATAAATTTTCTCCTTACTTTTTTTGTCGATTTTATAATTAGTTCTAGATATCCTTTCTAGAACCGTGTATGGCCCTTGCCATCCAATTTGTAACTTGTTACTGCTGCCGGGTAGAAGAAGGAGCACCTTCTCTCCCACATTAAGCTCTCTATCCGTAGCTTTCTTGTTAAAGTAAGCAGCATGTTTCTTCCTGGCTTGTCTGAGATTGTCATTTGCCAGTTTCCATCCAGTTTTAAGACGAGTGGTCAGTTCGTTCACATAGTTATAAGATGAGGTAACAGTTTCTTCTGCCTTCTCATCAGTCCATGTCCTTAACAAGGCTTCTAATGGACCTTTTATTGGCCTCCCAAATAACAGGGTTGCGGGTGCCATCCCGGTTGAATTATGTGGAACTTCCCGATACGCAAACAACGCAGCGGGCAAAAATTGGTCCCATGTATCAGGTTTCTCATGTGCCAGCTTTCTCAGGATAGAAATGAGAGTCCCATTGAACCTCTCCACCTGGCCGTTCCCTTGGGGATGGTACGGGCTACAATGAAAGTGCTTGGCCTGGAAGAGCCTGAAAACTTCTTCCGTTAGTTTCCCCTTGAACTGAGATCCGTTATCAGTCAAGATTTGGTGCGGGAAACCTAACCTTGTGAATATGGTGAGTAATGCCTCTGCCACATGCTTTGAATCTATAGATGACAGGGCTACAGCCTCTCCCCACATCGAACAAGTGTCCACCAGAGTGAGAATATAACTGTTCCTCCTCTTGGTTCGAGTGAGAGGTCCCACAATATCCATTGCAACCCTCTCAAAAGGGGTTCCCACTATGGGCATCTCCCCTAGAGTTGCAGGAGCAGTCCAATGCTTTGGAGCTACCCTTTGACACTCTGGACAGGATTTCACATATCTTTTTATATCTTCAGTTATCCCTGGCCAGAAGTAATGACAAGCTATACGCTGTCCTGTTGCACTGATCCCCATATGACCACTGAAAGGAATCGCGTGCCCTAGTTCCAACACTTTATTCCTATATGAAGTAGGAAGAACCAGCTGGCCATGACCATTGGATCCAGTTCCGGCCTTCCTATACAACAGTTTATTCTTCATATAGTAGTCTCCTTTCGTAGGAGGTGTATGGCACTTAGGTAATTTCTTAAAACACGGGTTGAGTGACCTATCTTCCGCCTGTGCCTTCCTCATCTCCTCTGCATGAGTATTTATGGGTTCATCCTCCTCCTTTCGTGACTGTGACCTAGTCTGCACTGTTGCCATGATCACAGGTTTCCTGGGATTCCCCAAGAATACATAACGACACCCCAATATCAGAGGATAGATGGGTTCGTTTATCACGGCTGCCTTGATTACTCCTTCCACATAGCGAGTTTTTACACAGATTCTAGCAATGGGAAGTGTCATGGTTGCTACGTCCTTGGTTGCGGCTTGGATCTCCACGGTTTCTGTGGTGTATTGATCTGCTCGCACCAGGTGAGAGCTCACGACTGAGTCATAATCTAAACCTGTATCGTAAAGGCACCTAATGGTGACACCATTACATACAACATCCTCACAAACGGGGGGGGTGGTAAGGTTCCTGCTGTCCAATAGGTTTAACCTTTTGTCCCTTTCTCCCCGTTTTCATTGCAGCAAAGTTAGGAGGTTTTCGAGTACACATTGTGGTGTCATGATTATTTTTCTTGCACCACTTACACCATTTATTTCCCTGAGGAAAATGTTTCTTATCATTCAATTGCGAGTTTCTATCTCGTTGGTCAAACTTGGCTTTATCATAATAGGCTTTACCCTTGTTAAATTTATCTCTGTGCTCAAATTTAGGTTGATTTTGGTTTTGTGGAGCTTTATTATGGTCTATAGGCTTCTTCTTTAAACTTGCTATCTCAGACTGGGCTGCCTGATATCTCTCAGCCACATTTAAGATCTCCCCCAGCCTCTCAGCACCCTGTTCCGTAAGAAATTTTCTCAGGTCTGGAGCCATGGACTCTCTTAACTGCTCAGTCATAATTATTTCCTTTAAATTTTGGGTTTTCCCCAGAGCAGTCCATTTCTCCAGGTATGTCTCCAGGCGTGCAGAGAACTGGTGGTAAGTCTCTCCAGTCAACAGTTTGGCATCCCTAAATTTCTTTCTGTAAAATTCACTGTTTTTTCTCATATCTAACTAGAAGAGCTTGCTTAAGAATGTCGTAGTCATCTTGATCATCCTTGCTCAGTTTGGCGAAGACCTCATAAGAGGTTCCCCTAAGCCCCTGAGATACCTTCATACTCCATCTCTCTTTCTCTAGCCCATACATAGTAGCTAATGCCTCAAATCTAGAGAGGAATGATTCAATATCATCCTCTTTTTCTACAAAGGGGTCCAAATGAAACCCCATGGCTGAGGTTGAGGCGACCTGGCTTGCAGCAGAGTCGGAGGTGGATGAGCTACTTCCATTATCAGGAGCATGGCCTTGTAACTCCATCTCCCTTAGTCGCAACTCATGTTCCCTTTGTAACCGTTTCTCTTCTTTCTCAGCCTCCAGTCTCCTTTCTTCTTTCTTGGCCTCAGCCTCAAGTTTCCTCTCCTCTAACTGCAGCCTCTTGATCTCTTATCTTCCCTTTCCATATACTTATCGCACTCTGATGTCACATACTGAATCAGAGCTTGCCCGTCTAAATTCATTTCCCTTGCAGTCTGCACAGCAGCAGATCTGTATTTAGCCATATCCGCCATTTTATAGTTAACACTATGAAATACTATCCACTACCTTAACTAATTAACCAACTCTAAACACAAGACAAAGGGCAATGATATCTCAAACCACTCTCAGATTATTTTTACTATTATATTTTACAAATACTGGGACTAGTGACTCACTTAATGTAGAGTACTAAGAACCTTTAAATCCCGGAAGAGCGTCCCAATTAATGTGGTGAATTAGTTGTTAGTATTGGTTTCAATATTATATTAATGGTATCTGGTGTGAGGTCAGCTATGCAAGTCCCTGAGGTTTATTAAATACAAATAAGTTTACAGGGTACTTGTCTGCTTCCACCACCTCACCCGATTATATATCTTCCCCTACTGAAGTGTATTGGTGTGTGTATGTTGTCTAGCAAGTGTCTAGGGTATATGCAATGTGATGAAATGTATGACAAGACAACAACTACACCTATTACTAATAACAATGATTAAACAAGTCACTGAGTAAAGTGTGGAATGTAACTTATTTTTTTATAATTTATTTTCCTGTATCTAGTTATTCTTCTGACACAGGAATAATCAACTCAACATGATAATGAAATTATTTACAACCACTTATTTTACAACTGTCATTGAGTCGGTGTTAGCCCACAATTATTTATATGTTTCAAGCTGGGAAAATGTCAAGTATTTCTTGCTCCTAGAAAAGGGTACAAGTTTATTGAACGTTTTTGTTCCTCACTGTCTGATACACTATCTTTTGGGAAAACTGAGAGAGTGGAGTGTTTGTGATATCAATTTCCCAGACAAGTCTTATCTGAGGTATCTGGAACCAGGCTGGTTGAAGTATGTATAAAACGCCAAGCTCCACTGCCAAGACACGATTCTGCTTCTATAGGTAAATCACTGGGTAGACACTCAGTAGTTAAGCCTCACTGCAGAACTTAGGGACAGGTGTTAGGTCACCTGGGCTCACTTTCACTCGTAGATGAAACTCTGGAACAATACAAATGTGTCCCACTCAGCATCTAATAATCTCTCTCTTTCATTATTCTAACATGGCAATATCATCAGACATCAGTATGGTAACTAAACAATTAGTTAACGTTCTCAATTTGGTTGGTACTCCCTTCTGGATAAATAACTTTCAAACCACCGTTTGACATTTTCCTTGATAAAGGAAACATTTTACATTTATACTATCAAGTCATGTACAATCACGGTGACTTGCTGAAGAAGACGGCCAGTGATCTTCCTGGTCTTATGTCATAACACAACATTTTTCTTTTCATCATAAATATTTAGTTTTCTTTTATTTTAAACTACCTTATCGGACGTTAACCTTACGGCGCCACGTCACATTGCGTGTGTGTATATATATCGTCTGCTAAAACCAGCGTGTGAATATATGTCCAGAACGCGGGTCGAGAAAAAGGGGGTCTTTCGAACGCCCGTCATGGTATTAATGTTAAACCGCGGCAAATCGTTTAGGCCCTTACTTCGGTATGCAAATTGAACGTGCTGTGGAATTAAGCGTTAGTCCTCACAGATTTCACTACAATACGCAACTTTTCTTCGTGATTTCACTTCATAGTTCGCGGACTTATGGATTTTTTGTCTCATACTATTAAAGAGAAAACAATCATGGACACATTCAAGATGGAATTTCTACATGAAACTTCAAGCACTATATGATTGTGTGTACGGAATGGACTTGACTTTATTGGAAATAATAGCTTTTTTCCATACAGGAGTGGAAAAGACATATTGACTTACTATATTAATTAACTTTTCAACACAAAAGAATATTACTTTGGCACTTATGAGTTGGATAGTAAGGATCTGTGTGCGCAAGTTTAAAATTGATTCATGATTCGTTGTTCATATTATGTATATGATACAATTTGACATAGCATTCACTACCACACAAAACTTTATGTCTTCTATGATTGAATAAGATTAATATATACACTTAGCATTAATGTTAATTTCAAGTGACATTAATTGGCTAGGTGACATAACAATGAACAGTAGATGTTTTCTGACAGACTGAAGTGTGAGAATGCATGGTATATTATCATTATTAATGTTATATGTTGACTGACGTTTGCTATAGTACCTCATTATGATGTGAAATTGCTTTGAGCTTCTCGTAGACAGTGGTATTAGCATTTCATGCTCGATTTCCACACCTCGTGTGTTAAATTGCCTACATTACGGCACAAACATAGGTCTATGCATGGTCATAGTAACTGTGACATGTAATGTTACCTTTTGCTCACCTTGGTGGTGGTTTCTCACAATAGCAATAATGACAACTTCGTTGCCATTATTGGTCCGGAGGGGGGGGGGGGGGGGGGGGGGGGAAGAGTAGTTGTTATGTGTAAAATCATAACTGGTTTTATCGCACTCGACATGGTTTGTATACTTACTTCCTTGTTGATATGCATTGCCCGGACTACTCCGGAAGTACGTCACATAGTCTGCTAATATTTGGCAGACGATTCTTTGCCGGCTTTGCGTGGCAGATTTGAGCTAGTATTCGTCCTCTTTCGATGTGTATTACTGTGTGTGAGAAGACGTGTTTTGACGAGCTCCAGAAAGTGTACTCTTGTGATAGAGTCTTTCAGAATTTATATCAGCTAGGTCGTCCTACAGTATGGAGTCTATGCTTGATTATAATTAAATGGACAAGCGAATGCTGAATAGAAAGGAGTGAGTGTGGAACTATTTCATTAAAGATTTCAGCAGTATGCATAAGACATCTTGTCCGTAGTCTACGTGACGATAGACTGGTTTCTTGGACTGGCTAGTGAATGCCATTGATTAATATTATAATGGATGCAACTATATAAGGGGCTTCGTCCTATATTAAAAGTGAATATATGTTCTTCAACGTCAAACTGACCTTATCAAGTTCCTGACTGTTGAAAACTGATTACACGTTCTAAGGCTGTTTAAAAAGTTGGACTTAGAGGCCTGTTACAAAATATACCCTAGACAAGCTGGAAGCCAAGAACCAGCGACTTGATGATTTAAAGAAGAACTCGGCGGGGATAAGATAATCGACTAAATCTATACCCCAACAACTATACTATATATTTTTCCTTAACATACATTTTTCTTCGTGACCGGGATATGCAGAATTTTAATAAGTGAACCACCATCCATAAGCACTAAGTGTTAGCTAGGCGCGGGTTTTCAGAAAGAGTGAGCCGTTGTAAAGTTAATTTTTACCAAGTTGTTTTTCCCACTTGTTTGTGTGTATAATGTTGCTGTAAAGAGATTTTTGCTTTTTGATACATATTGAGTATACGCTCGACGCTATTTGAGTAACTCAGTCTGTGTGGTAAATTAACAGCGTGGACACTTTTTACTAGAGTGTGTGAGACCAGGTGTATGTGTGTGTGTGTGCACATATTTTTGCTGTGGGTCGCATTGAACCGTGCGCGAGCAGACACGCTGGCCAAGCGAACCCGTGGCTGGATTTACCTGTGTGAACTTTTAAGCTAACTAAAGCGACGATAGCGAGTGAGAGAAGGGTTTGTTTTGATTTGGTGAGAAAGAGAGAGTGAATGAAAGTTGAAATCTGTTATGTAACCAACAGGAGGATGGCTGTTACAGCAGTTAACGAGATTTTGAATTGCTGTATATTTTCAGAGCCTTGGTCAGCACATTTGTTCTGTGCTTCCTGATGTGATTTGCTGCTGTCAGGGGATTACAATTTCCACATAATAAATATTACAAGGCAGTCTACGTCATACTGCCAGATTTCAGCTATATGCCCGCTGTGTGGATTACTTAACCACAGCCGATTTTTGGAAGTGTCTATCGCTCCTGAACATACGGGGTTTCGCCTTTGCATTTCAGTCATTTTCGCCACACTGTCCGACCCATTAACAGCCAGTTAACTCGGAGGATACGGGCCAGCCGACAGAAAGGATTTGTCGATAGCCAGTACTTGTGAAGCACACATTTCTCATGCTGTGTGGAGTATACCACTATACATCGATTTCTGTTGCCAACACATAAGCAGAAGCCTTGCGTCCTAGATTATTTACCTGCAGCACATATTGCCGCCAGTTGCAGTTAACCATCATCTCAACACATACGGGCTGTCGCCTTTGCCATCCAGTCAGTGTCGGAAATACTGACCGACCCATTGATAGCCGGTTACCTCTGAGTATACTGACATTACGACCGAGAGGAGTAGTCAGTTGCCAATATTCGTCACCTGTCTTATAGTTCAAGTCCTCATTATCCAGTATAAGAGGTGCCCCAGAGCACCTACTGGATACTCGCTCGCCAGCAAAAGTCCTTGTCGGTTGGATAGACTTGGATCAGTGGGTGCAAGTATTTCTGCACTCGTGTTAATCTCCTTCACCTGCTAGTGTGGCCTCCAGCCACATGAAATTGTGAATGCATAGGATTTATTACGACACTGTTACAGAGAGAGCTTATCTCCATAGTCTGGAAATATCAACTTAGGTGGAACAGTGTAGTGGTCTTATTTTCTAGCAGATAAAGTAACTTACTTACCAGGATTATTTACCAGGAGTGGCCGTTTTATCGCGAAACTGGGGGCCTAACCCCTTTAGTTAGATTTTCTTGGGAGTGAGAAAGTGTACGGGTGTACGTCAGGATTGGTTCTATCTAACACTGCAGAGCTCTCTTTCTTACTTCCATTGACAAAGAATTGTTGCACAAAATACTCTTCATTTTATAGAATGCTGTTTTGGCCTGAACCATTCTGCTCTTCACTTCTGAGATGCATCTTCCATCCATTGTTATTAATGTGCCCAGGTATTTGAATTTATTGATATGTTTTAAAACTATTTCATTTACTTTGATAGTACATTCTGAGGAAGCCCTTTTCTTTGAGACGATCATTACTTCTGTCTTTTTACTATTAAGGCTGAGGCTTTTATTTTCACTTTCTGTCAACCGTTTCCTGCAGCTCCTTTTCACATTTTTCTATTAAGACTGTATCATCAGCGTATTTCAAGTTGTTTATGTTATGTCCGCCAAATGATATTCTGGGCATGTCCTCAAGTGATCTAATTATACTTTCACTCTACATATTGAATAGATCCGGTGACAGCACACATCCCTGCCGGACTCCCTTTTTCACTTGCTGAAACGTTCCTATTTGGCTGCTAATTCTTACAGCTGCTGTTTGTTGCCAGTACATGTTCTTTATTATCCTGAAGTCTTTACCATCAAAGTTGATGTTTTGTAACATTTTGATAAGTTCCTCATGTTTTACTTTGTCAAATGCCTTAGTATAATCTATAAAGCATAAGTACATATCTTTTTTTACTTCTATAGCTCTTCTTATTAATGTTCTTGTAATATATATGGCAGGTATAATATTTTGGCCATATAAAAAGACAAAACACATTGCAGAAGACCATAACAGAAGGGAAAGTTGAAGGCAAACGTGCAAGGGGAAGACAGCGCTATAAGTGGGAAGATAACATCAAGAGAGGGACAGAAAAGAGTCTATCAGAGTGCACCATCAAGACAAGAGACAGGAAAGAGTCTATCAGAGTGCACCATCAAGACAAGAGACAGGAAAGAGTCTATCAGAGTGTACCATCAAGACAGGAAAGAGTCTATCAGAGTGCACCATCAAGACAAGAGACAGGAAAGAGTCTACCAGAGTGTACCATCAAGACAAGAGACAGGAAAGAGTCTATCAGAGTGTACCATCAAGACAAGAGACAGGAAAGAGTCTACCAGAGTGTACCATCAAGACAAGAGGCAGGAAAGAGTCTATCAGAGTGTACCATCAAGACAAGAGACAGGAAAGAATCTATCAGAGTGCACCATGAAGACAAGAGACAGGAAAGAGTCTATCAGAGTGCACCATCAAGACAAGAGACAGGAAAGAGTCTATCAGCGTGCACCATCAAGACAAGAGACAGGAAAGAGTCTATCAGAGTGCACCATGAAGACAAGAGACAGGAAAGAGTCTATCAGAGTGCACCATCAAGACAAGAGACAGGAAAGAGTCTATCAGAGTGCACCATGAAGACAAGAGACAGGAAAGAGTCTATCAGCGTGCACCATCAAGACAAGAGACAGGAAAGAGTCTATCAGAGTGCACCATGAAGACAAGAGACAGGAAAGAGTCTATCAGAGTGCACCAGCAAGACAAGAGACAGGAAAGAGTCTATCAGAGTGCACCATCAAGACAAGAGACAGAAGACGTTGGGAATCCATTGCAGTCGCCCTTCTTTGCGAAAAATGCAACTGATGATGATTTAATTGAATTGACTGTGTTCTAATAAACATTTAGCAGCTTCACGGTACTAAAAGCTGCTCGTGAATTTAGGGAAAGCAAAGGCAGTGAGGAAGGGAACAGATCACCCAACCTCTCAAAGATGGACTTGTTATAGTGGAGTCTCTAACCCTTCACTCCCCTACAGCAGTAACTGCTATGAAGGAGGCTACCTTTATTATACTAAAAATGTTTTTATATACCGAATAATGTTTCTTCATTATATATATATATATATATATATATATATATATATATATATATATATATATATATATATATATATATATATATATATATATATATATATATATATATATATATATATATATATATATATATATATATGATGGCAGAACTAAGAACCAGATAGATCACTTCTGCATAAGCGCTAAATTTCGCTCATCAGTTCAAGACGTCAGAGCATACAGAGGTGCAGAGATCGGAAGCGATCATAACCTCTGCATAGCTAAAATGAGAATTAAACTGAAGAAGTTATACCAACCGAATAAAAATAGAAGAATAGATGTACACAGACTGCAATCAAATGATATAAAGAAGGAATATAATGTCAAAATGAACAACTATTTCGATGCTTTAGGCAAAATTGACAACGATATCACCACCAAGACAATCGATACTAAATGGGAACAACTGAGAACAGCAATGACAGAAGCAGCTGTAGCGACCACCGGATACCTAGTACATAAAAAGAAAAAATGGATGAGAGAAGATACTTGGGATAAAATACAAGAAAGGAAAACAGCAAAACTTAAACTACTAGCGGCAAGTACACATAATGCAGTTGAATCTTGCAAACTAACTTATAACTTGTTAAATAAAGAAGTGAAGACAAAAACTCGAAGAGATAAAAGACATTTCATCAATGAACTGGCCGTAGAAGCTGAAAATGCTGCAAGAACTGGTAATAGTAGGTGCCTTTATCAAATTACAAAACAACTATGTCACCAGCCTACTGCTATGGAAACACCTGTTAAAGGTAAATTAGGGAATTCAATACCAACAGAAAAAGAACAAATGAAGAGATGGGCTGAGCACTTCATGGAGGTGCTAAACAGACCACCACCAACAGTAACACCTGATTTTAATAATGAAACATCCACAACCACTTTGCCAATAACTTGCGATGAATTCACGCTGGACGAGATCAAACAAGCCGTTAAAAGATTAAAAAATTTTAAAGCTGCTGGAGTTGACGAAATTTCAGGGGAAATGATTAAAGCAGTTAATGACAACAACCTCTTGAGAATTTTAGATATTATAAATGAAGTATGGAGAGAAGAACAACCACCACAACAATGGAAAGACAGTATTATTGTAAAGTTACCGAAGAAAGGTGATCTATCAGACTGTAATAACTGGCGTGGTATATCTCTATTATCAGTACCTGGAAAATTATTATGTTGCATGATGTTAGAAAGACTTAAATTGCATGCTGACGAAAAGATCAGAGAAGAACAAGCGGGTTTCAGGCCGAAACGATCATGTATTGATCAAATATTCACACTAAGAACAATTATAGAAGAATCAGTGGAAAGGCAATCGCCACTTATTATCACCTTCGTCGATTTTCAAAAAGCCTTTGATAGTCTACACCGCCCATCATTGTGGAAGATACTTACAATCTATGGTTTTCCAACAAAATATGTGAATATAATCAAAGCGCTATATGACAATGCAAGATGTTGTGTTAGAACAAATAAAGGGAATACAGAATGGTTTACAGTAGAAACAGGGGTGAAACAAGGCTGTATTATGTCACCACTACTTTTTGGAATAGCTATTGATTGGGTTATGAGAAACTATACCCACAATGAACAATTGGGTATAAAATGGACAAATGGAAAATTCCTGGGGGACCTGGATTTCGCAGATGATGTAGCATTCTTAAGTTCAACACCAAGACAATCCCAAGAAGCAATAAATAATTTGTGTCATCTCTCGGTTAAAATTGGTCTCCAAATAAATGCCTCTAAAACTAAAGCTATGAACTTTTCTAACGAGACCTTTGATATCATCTTGAACGGGGAAAAAAACTACAGAAAGTTGAAAGTTTCAATTATTTAGGCAGTAAAATGACTCAGGATGGTGACACAACAAGAGAAATCCATACTAGAATTGCTTTGGCAGCTAGCGCCTTCAATAGATTATCTAACATTTGGAAATTACGATCATTGAATATACATACCAAGCTTCGTCTGTTTAATTCAAATGTTATCTCAGTGTTAACATACGGCTGTGAGAGTTGGAAAATAACAAAATCATTGGAGAACAAGCTGAATACATTCGAGAACAAATGTCTTAGAAAACTCATGAACATCAGTTGGAAAGAATTCAAGACTAATCGACAAATAAGAGAAGACTCTAGGCAGAAATATGTCTCCGACTATATAAGGAAAAGACGATGGTCATATATCGGTCATGTCCTACGAATGCAAAACAACAGAATACCACTACAGGCGCTCACTTGGGTTCCTGAGGGTAAGCGGAAAAAAGGAAGACCAAAAGAAACACTCAGAAGAACAATAATAAGAGAAGGAAGAACGTTGGGCCTAAATAATGTGCAAGAGCTAAGAGGAGTGGCGTCACAACGAACAACCTGGAGAGCACTGGTTTCTGCCTTATGCGCCGTGTTTGGCGCTTAAAGAATTTATTATTATTATTATTATTATTATATATATATATATATATATATATATATATATATATATGTGTGTGTGTGTGTGTGTGTGTGTGTGTGACAGAGCCATTCTGCCATTCTCTTTATCCTGCCGACGACGCCACTTGTGACAGGGGCTAGGGTGGTTGTGAGGCGAACTTGTGTCGAAGTGGCTACCTCACACCCAAGACACAGGCAGTAGAAAAATTTAATTCAGGATCGTTTGACAGGGGTTGTAATTACTGGTTGCTTACAATCCAACAGGGTACGGGGAAGGAAAACGTTCGGAGTTTCTGATCTAAAGGAATGTGGGTTTTTTTCAGCGATTCATATGCTGTTCAAAAAAAGGAACGCATAGCTATCCGAGGGCGCGTTTTAATGAGTTTTTAAGTAAAATTTGGTGCTAGGGTATATAAAAACCAGCCTCAAATGTTCTTTACAGTGTCAAATGCACGTGTTGACCTGAATTGCGTTCGTTTTTGTAATCGTTACAACGCAGTAGTCAATAGTGTTTATGACGCAATTTTTGACCACAGCTCATGTTGCGCGCACGTGAAAGCAACAAAATTTGGGGTGAACACTATTCACTGACTATGCAACTGAAACCCTATAAAAAGATAACGCTACACACAAAAAATTCAGTTCATTTTCAAGCAGAAAGTTATGGCGTCTCTATCGATAAATTTAAGGAACATTGCTTTTGGCCGACTGCATGCAGGCGAAAGTCAAAGTCAGGTTGCCAGGCATCTAAACGTGCATCAGAGTACCATCAGTTGACTTTGGCACCGGTTCCAAGCCACTGGCTCAGTTGAAGACCGGCATCGCAGTGGACGACCCAGAGTGACAACAGCAGCGGAGGATCGCTTTATTCGGCTTCGTCACCTCAGAGACAGGTTTACAACAGCTTCCTCAACTGCCCAGTCATTGCCTGCAGGACGTCATGTGTCTGATCAAACTGTCCGGAATAGACTGCATGACGCTGGACTTTGAGCACAACGACCTCAACAAGGACCTGTCCTTACGCGCCGCCATCGCCAAAATCGACTTCTTTGGGCCCAGCATCGTCCCTGGGCAGCTGACAATCAATGGAGACGTGTCTGGTTTAGTGACGAATCTTTCTTTTTGTTGCAGCGTCATGATAGGCGGCGTAGCGTCTACCGTAGGCGAAATGAACGTTTTGCCCAAAATTGCGTTGATGAAGCTCCGCCGCACGGTTGTGGAGGTGCAATGGTGTGGGGAATGACCAGTTACAACGGAAGGAGTCAATTGGTGCACATTGATGGAGGCTTGAATGCGCAACGATACGTCAATGAAATTCTTCGACCCCATGTCCTTCCACTTTTGGCTGCCCAAAGGTCTGTGTTTCAACAGGACAACGCCAGACCCCATTGTGCACGGTTGACCACGCAGTTCCTGACTGCCAACAACATTCTCACCCTTACCTGGCCATCCCTGTCTCCAGACATGAGTCCGATTGAGCACCTGTGGGATGAGCTGCATAGACGTGTTTGTTGCCGAGACGTTTCTCCAGCCAATCGTCGTGATCTGTTCCAGGCACTCCAGGAAGAATGGGCACCCATCCCACAGGCCCACATCAGACGTCTGATCCCATCCATGCCCAGGAGATGGCAGTCGCTGATCGATGCAAGAGGAGGCCACACACCATACTAACGGGGAAGCCCGTGCGCCAAAAAACTTTCGTGACCCAGATGCAAAACAACTGTCAATTGATTCGTTGAACCCTAAGGCATTCTTGTGTGCAATTTGAACAATTAACTCATTAAATTAAAAAAGTTACCGAATGTCAAAATTATGGCTATGTGTGTGCCTTCATTAGCTATGCGTTTCTTTTTTGAACAGTATATGTTAAAAGGTAACGGTAAAGTATGCCTTCTGTTTGTGCTCTGGTTCCATGCTTTTGTGCGTTCCTCGGCTATTGTCTTTGCTATTCGACTCTTGCTTTCAAATCCTACTGCTAGTGTTTTCTCGATTGTTTTCCCTATGGTCTAAAACTTTTGCATGCCGAGCATTTATACCGCACCTTCACATCACGACGTGGACTGATAACTAAAAGGCAGGAATAGGAATACGTTTCCATTTGTGTGACGTCAATGAACCTGGACTACTTTCTGGAATCTCTATAAAGACGTCATTGGGGAATGAAGACACATTGCCAGCACGTTGGTAATTACTGATATTGTTAGAAGTCGGTAATAAATAACGTGAAAGGCACAAGTTAGGTTGCAGTTTTGGCTAAACAAAACAGCCGAACTGTTTGTCATCCGTTCATTAGCTATCAGCTGGCTGAGACGTTTAGGAGTTCAACAAATTTGGCATCAATCTTTATAAAACTAGCAGGGTCGGACGTATGAGAGGATGGGGCAGGTGTGCATACAACCAGCGCGCTATAGGAACAATTAGCATTCACACCCTTCGACATTTGCTGATCACTTTATGTGTTTGCCTGGAGTGCGCTGATGTCGATTCTCAACAACAATAACAATCAGCAAATTTACACCAAGACTTTAGAACAGTATTTCTTAACCAGGGGTACTTGAACCCCGTGGGGGTGCGAGACCTACCTTCAGGATGTGCGAGACGTGCCAGATCTTTTATAAGGCGATTCATCATTAACATCATATAATACACAGAACTCAAATGTATTTGTACAAAATAGAACATTGACAACGTGAATTCAATATCCAATCTTAGTCACATTTTGTAAATATCATTTTCCCAAAATTTTCTCTTGTTCTTACTTTCGGCATATTTTGTGAGCTAGACGTTAATGGCGTGCTAAGCTTGTTAAAATGTTTTAAAGGGGTGCGAGGCTACACATGATGCTTTAAAGGGGTGCGAGGCTACACACGATGCTTTAAAGGGGTGCGAGGCTACACACGATGCTTTAAAGGGGTGCGAGGCTTCTAAAGATGCTGCAAAGGAGTACTGGGCTTCTTTATATCCTGTAAAGGGGTGCAGGACTTCTAAAAGGTTGAGAAACACTGCTTTAGAAGAACCAGTTGACGGAGTCCCCAGGGTGAGAGAGATAAGTATGGTAAAGATAGTCCCCTAGCAGACACGGCCGTTGACAAGTGAAGTGTTAGAGACTTCACTATACTAGGTTCAGCTTTATGAGGTAGGATTAGCCTGTTCCTTTCCTCGTTGCCTTCCTTGTTCCCGGGGGTCTGTGAAGAGACAAAAAAAGAATAAGCCTACTGCACCCTCAAGCATGTCGTACAAGGCGACAAATACGAGGTTTGTGCATGGGACTGGCAGCGTCATCATGTGAAACAAGTTGCAATAGACCACCGCTACAAGAGCATGTGAATGTTTGGTGCTGGCTTCTTGCAAGGGGACCAGCTGTAGTGGTGGTTACATGCTCTGTAAGGAGCTAAGGAGCACATAGTAAAATGATGATGATGGTGATGACGGTGGTGGTCATGATGGTGGGGATGATGGTGGTAATAGTGGTGGTGATGATAATGGATGATAATAATGATGGTGATGATGATGGCGGTGATGATGGTGGTGATGATGATCTTGATGATGATGGTGATGATGGAGGTGATGATGGTGGTGATAATGATGGTGATGGAGGTGGTGATGATGGTCTTGATGATGATGGTGATGATGATGGGGGTGATGATGATAAAGATGGTGATAATGATGGTGTTACTGCTACGTCTCTTTTATCGTCACTAGTGCTGACTACGTTGGTATGTCGGGCCTACTTGAGGTGCCGACTTACTTCTAAATGGTGATTTGATAACGCGAATGTTACTGTGGGCTGTCGCTTTGTCGTATACAATGGTACGACTAATGGTAACGAGCCGAGGTAACGGTAATGATTGGGTCATAACAGTGTGACCAACTGTCAACGAAAATACAATGGACTCGTTGTAGAAATAACTGACGAGACATCTTTATTACGGTAAGACTTTGACATCATGGATACGAACAATTCATCAGCATGGTTATAGCAGGATATACATTAAAAAAAAAGGTAAAGGAACCCGTTACACGCCCATTGAGGCATATTGGGAATATGGTGTTAGGCCCATATTATCTTGACCGTCGGCACACTAGGGGTGATGTGGTCGGCATCACGCCGGCCGCCTTAACCTTCCCAGAGTTGCTCTGGTACCCATTTGGGGCTGGGTCGACCCAGGAGCCGTTTGTGGCCTAAAAAATTCCCGCCTCATCCGGGGATCGAACCATAGACCACTGCTCTAGGAAGCCAGTGCATAACCACACTAACCACTATGCTACCGCGGCTCCCAAAAATTCACTACGGACGTTGGCCAACTGCACTAACCGCTGTCGTATTGAGATTAGCGGACGCTCTATGACAACGAGTTGGTAGAATGCATGGGTTTACAAAGTGACCATGTTTATAGCATTGAGCATATATTTATAATAAAGATCCGAATATCTCCTAGCGTTGACTGAACGCACTTGCAGCCGACATAACCGGTCAAGCTGAAGCTCTGCAGTAACGGTAATGGAGAATACGTATCTGAGGCTAGATACTTCAACGAGCCGATTCTGGCTAATAATAGGCGAGAAAAGATTTTTTGCATATCGCGCTGAAGAATAACATCATCATATCTTAGATGATCATTATCAACTTCATGGCCGTGTCTCCCCTAGACTTGGGATGAGACAACGGAAAAAATAACGTCTACTCAGGAAGATGAATCTCTGGATCCACCCTTTTTAGACGTTGATTCTCTAGCAACTCATCTGTGCGATCTCTCCGCGCCATCCCTAGTTTAATTCTGGTGCCCGATCGTTCACAATTAACATCTAAAAAAATATCATTGTTGCGCTCAGATGCACGTCTGAAAATCCCAGGCGTACATATGAGAGCTTCAAACATCTATCTGACCCTCTATGAATATAAATTATTTAACAGATGGTAATAATCATGGTGATGATGATGGTGGTGATGATGGTGATGATGGTGGGGGTGGTGATGGTGGTGATAATGATGTTGATGGTGGTGGTGGTGATGATGATAATGATGGTGGTTGTCAGAAACAACCTATTCACACTGTGGATTTAACACATGATAATCTACACTCTCTGGCTCATTATCTAAGGATATGACCACAGTATGCAATAATAATAATAATAGCCCCTTCAGTCATAACTGACTATGGGAATGCGCCCCTGAGGTGACAGCCCTCAGCTGCTTATTTTCCAGGTGCTCCTTTCGACGTTTTCTCCCCTCCTCTGCTTGTTGTGCGAGCCTCTCTTCGCCCAATCTGAGGTGGCGCCGTAAATAGCATCGCCACTTAGTGCGATCGGCAGCTTCATCCTCCCATGTTGCTGGATCCATGTCCAGTGCCCTCATATCTCTCTTGCACACATCTTTGAACCTCAGCTGTGGTCGCCCAACTGTTCTCTTGCCATCTGCTAATTGTCCGTAGAAGATATCTTTTGGGATGCGACCATCTTCCATGCGGCGAACATGGCCAAGCCAGCGAAGTCTGCGCTGTCTAAGCAGTGTATACATACTTTGAAGGCCAGCACGTGACAACACCTCGACATTTGTCACTTTATCTTTCCACGAAATGCCGAGGATGCGGCGTAGACACCGTAAATGGAAGGTATTGAGCCTTCTTTCTTGCTTAGCATAGGTCGTCCAGGTCTCGCTGCCATATAGGAGTGTGCTGGTGACGCAGGCATTATATACCGCAGCTTTGGTCTTCATTGTGAGTTTGGAGTTTCCCCAAACGCGCGATGTGAGGCGGGCAAAGGTAGCTGCAGCTTTGCCAATGCGGCTGTCGATTTCTGTATCCAGTGAGAGTTTGTCATTGATGGTAGACCCTAGGTATGTGAAGTGGTGCACCACTGATTTCATTCATCTTGCCAATACCAAACCTGCCCAGACATGAAGGCCATGAAACATTATCGGCACCCACTCTAGCGTTAAAGTCACCAAGGAGAACAAGCTGTTCTTGCCTAGGTATGCTTTTGATGACTGCAGCTAGATTCTCGTAGAACTCATCTTTAGCTTCTGAGGCAGAGTACAGAGTAGGAGCATACACACTGACAAGGGTGATGGGACCTGTGCTAGTTTGCAGGCGGAGCGTTAACAGGCGTTCTGATCCATTCTCGCCTGGTTCAACCATTTTAGCTAGCGATTTTTTGACCGCAAAACCTACTCCGTGTTCTCTAGTTTTATTAAGATCTTTCCCTTGCCAATAAAATGTGTAGTCCTTCTCGCTCACCGTTCCAGAGTCCGCCAGGCGCGTTTCCTGAAGTGCAACTATATCCACCTGAAGTCGTTTAAGCTCATCATTAATTATGGCTGTCTTCCTTACATCGTTTACGTCCTGTAGGTTTTCGGATAGTCCAGTCAACATAGTCTGGACGTTCCAGCATCCCAATCTGAGAGTTTGCTTATTTCTATTATTCTGATAGTTGCTTGGTGCAAAATTTTCTGTCCACAGTTCGGGTTTGACCCTAATCCCCATGCACCCAATGGGGAAAGCAGACAGTGGCGGGACAACACCTTATTGACTGGGGGCTGCCCAGCTTGAAGCGGGCGGTAGCTGTCCAGTGAGATCCTAGAACCTCTCCCATTGTCGGATGTAGCCCCTGGCGCCATGCCCTACGCCAATTGGGCAAAATGCTTATAACCGGTAACTGCTACTTCCCGTGTTTTGCCGACACCTATAGGGTGAAGCTGGAGTGTCCTCTCCAGGGCGCGAGCTTGGGCACAGTTATATGGAGATCAAGCTGTTGCACAGTATGCAATAGCTGACATAGATTCACCATAACACTCGTAACAGGTTAAGTTCCCTTTAATAATCATGCACACAATGAAGCCACACACGGCTAGAAATACATATGCAATACAATGCAACAGAAATTCCAATCTAACTTGCAATAATCAACAATCAAATCTTTCATCATCAAAAACTCGCGGGTATGTCATACCGAGTGAACCACACCATGACTTTTGCTCACCGGCTAAGACCTGCATTCTAATAAAGCCATACTTAACTACAAATGACTTCTCATCAATGGTCTACGAAAAATGTGGCTAGAAAACTACACCACCGTTTTAGACATATGAAAACTAATCTTGACCACATGAATAACTGACAAGCACCCTCAATGAAAACTATGGCATCCAATATCCCAGCAAAATGCTGACAGGGAACAACAAAGCGACCTCTCCTGGTCGATGGCCAGAAACTCAACTAACGTTTAGCGCCCGACTGTCGTAGATTTTCGATAGGAGAATTAAGACTAGGTTTGGTCCCTTCTGAATAGGTTTGAATAGGTGATAGACTCAGTGAGAGTTTGTGAAAGGTAATAGAATTTCCACACACGTGAGATGATAGATTTTGATATAGTGGCTGTCTCTGAAAGCGAAAAGAATTCTTCTCTCTCCCACCTATCTTCTACAACAGTTGTTACAGCGTCAGACAGACTACACCAATATACATATTACGTATATTTCTATCACTCACAGGCACGCACATACACGTGACGACAGGTAAACACACAGACGTGGGAAAACTATAACAATGATATATATATTATCTAGAACGAGCTGACCAAACACTATTATTAAGTTCAAGAGCGATTTTAATATCAGGAAAAAATCGGCTCACAACATCAAAGAAAGTACATCAAGGAGAATACATATACACATAGTCATACAAATTCAAGGAGATATTGCAAGGATGATAGCCCCCTTATAGTGTTAACTCTAGGCTTAGCCCAGCCCCGTTAAGAGAACAGATGATGGCGCCAGAGTCACAGATACATAGGGTTTGGTTCTAAGAGTTTTCGTTGTTTTATCTCGTAATTATATGCACAGAGTTTGAAAAAAAAATCTGATTTAACCTAAGACAAAAACACAAGAACTCTAGCCTTAGCAACAAATTATGCAGATTGAAAAAAAATTTTGGACAGCAACAGGGTGTCAAAGATATAATAGTGAAAATATCACTCAAACCAGCGTACACTCATTCATTCCGCCATGGCCTCTCATACATGTACTCACGACTTTGCTCGCTGCCTCTTGGAACACACTGATTTTAGATCTTCACACAGACTCAAAAAAATGCAGTCTTCTGCCAAGAAGTCCCCAGTTCCAAAAGACGTATTTAACTTGGAGTCTCCGGGAACGACTACTTGGGTGTGCAAATTTGTTCAAATGTCTGATTAAGTCACCTAAAATTATTCCAGGCGCGGGAGTTAGCAGAGCACAGTGTCAATAGCGTAGGTTTCTAGAAATGATGAATGTCAGGTCGGTGCCTTCCCTCAGTATAGGATTCACTTTAGTCACACCACAGATTTGTCCACAAAAAAATATATATATATAGTCGGGAAATGTTAGTTAATACTTGAAGTATTTCGCGCCACCAGGCAGAAAGATTAGGTAGAGTTTTTCTAGAAGAAATTAAGATCTGGCTCCAAGGTCCAGTATTTATCATTACAGTCTTTGAAAACCCGTTATTGGGATACAGTATTTCTGGCTAACTCGGGTTGCATATGCACTGTTAGACCAGTGGTACTTAAGAAACCCACGTGGTTCAAAATAAGGACTGTCTATTTCTTCACAAGTATGGAAACTACTACTAGGTGCTGGTAAAGTTAGGGTCACCCCAAAACTTTCACTGTGTGGAGGAAAAATAACACATATAATATAATAAACAGAATCTGTACTGGTTATAACTTACATTTAAACTTGCAAGCAGAGAGCTTTGCTTATCATTTGAACTTCCCGTGACGTAAGTTATATTTAAAAATCAGCAATCCTCATGAATTAGGAACACGTGCGTATTCCGTCACCATTCATGAGGCTCGATTCTAGAGTTTATACGTTAGTTTAGAAAAATACACTCGACTGAGTATTAGCGGTTAAATTAAATTCATAAATAGCTACAATTGCCGTTATAAGCTAGAAATTTCAATTTTATTCTGCTTTCCACTGAATGCTTCCCTAGAAAATATAATAGCCTACCACTTTATTTCTCTTCTGCGCTAAAGAAATAGATTAAAATGAATTAAGCGATTAAACACTTTAACACTCACAAAATCTATATATCTATCATATTAATTACCTCAACCACAGAATTACAGGTAGTCGCACAACTTAAGAATAAAAATGCTGAAAATATTTCTGGAAGTCTAGAAGTTCGACAAATTGCCGAAACAAACTGAGATCTTCGCTAACAGCTATTCTGTTTACGAGCAACCTATCTACTGTGAGTCTATGAGCGAGAATGAAATTAAAGTTTCAAACTTGGCCAATATCTTTAAAATCGGACCCAGGATCCTAATCTTATTTCGCCAAGCGAAATAGTCTCCCCTGTCCGTATAACACCTTCGTCCGCTTATCGCGTGACGTAACAGCCATCAGTGGCCGAGGGCTTGCATGAGTTGCAAATCTCAGACCACCGTCTGCAGTGCGGAGTGGATTTTCACGCTAAGCCGGGTTTTTCCTGACGAAAAACCTCATGCGTTTACTGAAATGCAGACTCTCTGTCTACTTTCCATGTCCCTCGGGTGAATTTTGACGCCCCAGGCCAGAGACCCTCAGACGAATGTCTAGCGAATGCTGTAAATTCACGCCTATCGTCCGACCAGCGCGACTGACATGTACGCAATACCACCCAGGTGCGATTCTCAGTTTTAGAGAAAGGAAAACAGGTAAAGTTTGCGAATTATATGAAAATAATATTCGCAAAACGAATGGATGAAAAAATGTACAGGAAAAAAGAAATACAGAGATAATAAAAGAGAGAATTCGGGTGAAAGAATAGGAAGAAGATGTAGGAAATTAAATGAATATAAACCCTACGTGACACCGACTTCGTGCGCACTTCCGTCCAGGTCACATGACCAAACGGGTTTTAAATTAGTATCAGGGTTGTCACTCTCAGCGTGACCAACTTAATATTTTGTCGAACATATCCACTGTGACATTCCACCCCCCCCCCTTAAGAAAGAAAACGAAGTTTTCTTCCACCGGAGGAGTCACGCCTAACCCCTTTCGGAGTATGGATAAACAAAATGCCGAGACGGCACCTCCTCATCAACCTGGAGAATGCCAAAGTTGTCCAATACCATCGTCGTTCATGCCTTCTCACACCATATACCAAATAGCTGGTATCCCTAGTATTGATACTATTCTGATGCAGTCACAAATTCGCTGGGCAGGTCATGTAGTCCGCATGCCAGACCATCGACTGCCAAATATACTCTTTTATGGTGAGATGCAGAAGGGTAAACGCTCCCATGGTGGCCAAAAGAAGCGCTTCAAAGACACGTTAAAGACGTCATTGAAAACCTTTGACATAAACCCAGACACATGGGAAGCTGCTGCGCAAGACCAAACTGCTTGGCGCACATATCTTTGTAAAGGTGCAGCAGCATGCGAATCATCCAGAAGAGCAGCAGCGGAACAGCGGAGACAAGCTAGAAAGGACCGTGAAATAAAACCTTCACATGAAGCAAACATTCCCTGTCCACACTGTCCAAGATCTTTCCAGGCCCGCATCGGGCTCTTCAGTCACCTTCGTACCCATAGACTAACCTAACTATATTCTTAAATAATTGGATGAACAGAGTGGTCTTCATCACCCGTGATGGACGAACAACCAACCAAATACAGTATGAGAATGAACTAATCATCCCAGGTACTGGTAGTCGTGAAAAATAACAACGACTGTCCAGACCTGGTCTATAAATACAATATATGTTACAAATTAAGTATTCATATCAAAGTATCAATAATAAGACATCATTTCATAGTATAAAGAGACTGTCTACACACTGTAAATATACATATATCATAACATGATTTATACATACGTTGAGTATAATTTTATCCATACTGCCTTTACGGCATTATGACACATAAATCATATAATATAATACATCTTCATAAACATCAACTCTAATGATCATAACACATTTCTCTTTCCAACGAGCTAACAGGACCCTGCAATGTTCCTCTTTAACTTGAGTATTACCCTTACACTCAACTATTATCCTGTTCCTATCCACCTTGAATTAATCATCTAATCTTTGAATACCATCTTTGTATTCCTTTACTAATTTCTGCTCAACAATCATAAATTTTCCTTCTAATATTATACTCTTTTCCTCGAAGGTTCCCTCTTCCTGAATCAATTTGTCTATCTTTAACCGATCTTTGTCACACCAAAAACTCATTTTTGGTAAAAACACTCCTTGAGTTGCATGGTATGTTTCATCATGCACTGGCCTTGTCACTCCCTCTGTTGTCTCATAGGCTTTTGTAGACACTGCATTCTTACTAACACATATTGATCTTCCTTCCATAGAATATAAGTTAGCTTTACTCCTAACTGACTCGTCACTGATGATAGTCTTTTGTGGTTCATCCACATTCAGTTTGGACATTTTCCCAACTGAGACTGGACAGTCTTCACAACAGTTATCGGTTTGTACAGTGACCTCTTTCCTCTCAGTTTGGACAGAAACATTCCTAGTTTCAGTTTTCACCATATCATCTGCTATATTAGCTTTCCTCTTTAAATTCAGTTTTGGTCTCTTGCTCTCATCCAATACTGGCAATGCAATTCCAGTTGTAACTTCTCTTATTTCCTTAATCTCTATCAGATATACCTTTGCTCTATGTGGCTTGTATTTATCATCCACTTTTACCTTAGTGTTAAACAATTCGTAAGACTCACAATCTCTGATAGCCAAAATAAAGTCTCTTAAGGCTATTCTTTTCTTTCTGTTTTTAATTGTTCTTGAACAATCTGCCATGACTATAGATTTACAGCCTAGATTCCAAAATAAGAAAGTATATTTACTACAATACTAAATTATCAGTATTAATATACCTCTACATAGGTACTACAATAACACAGTAACAAATCACCAATAATTCTAAAGATAATACAAACTAATAACCCTAGACTCAGTTACTTATTACATCAGATCCACCTATGTCTAGACTAAGACATGTGTAGCTGAACACACTGATCCTCAATATACTCTGACATCCAATATCCCAGCAAAATGCTGACAGGGAACAACAAAGCGACCTCTCCTGGTCGATGGCCAGAAACTTAACTAACTTTTAGCGCCCGACATCGTGCGCTCTTCCGTCCAGGTCACATGACCAAACGGGTTTTAAATTAGTATCAGGGTTGTCACTCTCAGCGTGACCAACTTAATATTTTGTCGAACATATCCACTGTGACAGTGGTGGTGATGGTGGTGATGATGATGGTGGTGATGATGATGGTAGTAATGATGATGGTGGTGATAATGATGATGATAATGGGGATGATAATGGTGGTGATGATGATGGTGGTGATGATGGTGATGATGATAATGATATACCCTGCGTGGAGCTGAAATATAATTAATAAATGAAGTTTACTGTGCCCGTCATCAGCTAGTTTTTCTAAAACAATGGAGATGATCTGACGGATCTTCAACATTTCTAAGTTGTCTTTACGAGTCTTCTGAGTCTATAAGCTCTGACTGTCGTTTTAATATATATATATATCTACGACAGCGGCAGGCAGCTCGGGACGTACGGCACTTTAAGACACTAAGCTGTCTAAACGTCTACCTTGATAAACTGTATTCGGATTGCAGAGTGTTTGCAATTTTAGAATAAGTACAGCCCATATATATATGGCATGAGGCTGACAACCTCATCATGTAGCATAAAGTGCCACAGAAACCACAGCTGCAGAAGCATGTGGATGCTTTGTGCGGGCTTCCCGCAAGGCGACGAGCTACAGTGGTGGCTTTATGCTTCGAAACTGTCAATGATGGTGAAATGTAGATGTTACGGACGATCTCTTTGATTATTGAGATCTACCATGCCCTGAGCTAGGGGTTTAAATCATCTTCTTCTTGCGATCGCATCTTTGATGTTTACACCGTCAGATGAGTTCTCATGATGAACTCGACCGTTGTCTAGAGTTCCTCTTTAGCTCCATGCAGCTTTGAGTTTAGTGTTGAGTCATTGGCCAGTATATCTTTCTTAACTGGTCGTACAGAGGACAATCCTGTAGAACATGCACAGCAGTTTGTTCGTTTAATCCACATGTGCACTGTGGTGAAGCAGACAATCGTAGCTTGTGCACGTGTTTATTCAATTTGTTATGCCCTGTTCTGAGGCGTAAAATGGTGATCTGTCCCTGCTGGTCAAGAGTGTGATAGTCGTCGTTGGGTTGATTCTGTTCTCTTCTGATAGTCTGGATAGCTCTCTTTTTCTCAAAGTATGGGATTTCATTATCTTCTTGTTCACATTCTCCTCCCTTTTTTTGCAAGTACATCTGCCTTTTCATTTTCGGGTACACCACAATGGGATGGTACCCACTGAAGTATGGTTCTCCTTTTGGCAGCTACCTTGTTTAGTTCATTTCTCAGATGTGGGAGTTTACCACCCTTGAGAGCTTGCAGGACAGACAGTGCATCTGTGAGGATGACTACCTGGTGGCAGTCAGAGTTGGTGTTATAAATCATATTTACAGCTTGCTCTAGAGCTTGAACCTCAGCTGTATAGTTGGAACAGAATTTACCAGTGGGAATATGCCTAGTCTTATAGTGGTTGTCAGGATATGAGATGAAGATACCGCCGCCTCCATTCTTTACAGCACTTGTTGCTGATCTATCTGTGTATGCATGTATCCACGAGTGTTCGGGATAGCTTTCTTGGATCATACTCAATGTAGCAGTTCGTTTTTGCAGATCATTATACTCATATCCAATTGTGAGACCACTGATTGATGTATTCATTTGGAGGGTACTGCTGGCCTATTCCCATGGTACAGGATGTGGTAAAGTCAGTCCGTATTACCCCTCCCTCTCAATAAATTCCTTGATTCAAAATCTAAGAAAGTAGTTTTACAACTTTTTAACCCGCTAATATATTTGAAAAAAAATCGTTAAGTGCAAAAGGTCACACTACTACTAAGAATTGGTGAGATCGTAGGGTGGTAGCAGTCAGGTACCCTGAGAACATCATCATCAACTATTAGACTCAGGGACTTGCATAGCTGACCTCACTCTGTAGACACGTACTGATTACTTTCTTTAACATCAAAACCCACCACACAGGGTATAGGGTGGACTTCATAAAAGTCAACATATAAGTGGCCAACTCGAATACTGAACGAATAGTATAATCCATAGGCACGTGGGTAACATTTCTCGACATACACTTTATTAAGTGTAGAACAATTCTCCTTGACATAATAAGATCATTCATAATTCCATCGTGTCGAGCATAATCCCATTTATATAATGTTATCAAAGTCCATGAGCAGACATCAATTATTTTAATACCCAGACGTCATTTCAAATAATTGTAATTCTTGTACACTTAATATTCATAGTTTTCCATACGATAATTCATTCCTCTAATTGCTCCTGGTTCCTCAACATACTTCTACAAATCCATTAATATATGACACACTGTCGTAAAGACATGATCCACTAATATAGACACGGCCGTCTGGTAGACACTTTGTCAACACAATGCTCTAGTTACTAATACAAACATGCTCACGTCATATGCGCGGATACGCGTACAATTCAGACTCTGTCATGTCTTTTTTTTGTAGCATATGACCTCAAAAGAAATCGATCAATATGGTGCGAAAAAAGACTCTCAACAGCAGTGTTACGCACAGATTTTTTCGAAAGACATTGTGTAATTATTTTCGAAAGACATTGTATACGTTTTTCTAGAGACATTGTATATTAACTTGCTTGGATTGTACATTTATTCTTTCGCACAGTCTAAGCTAGATAACTCTTGTATTAACTGTGAATCATTTTACAAGGATGATTACTTCCTCTTGTGACGGGACTCCAGGTCCACTTTTTTGAACGATGTGTTGGTCATTCTCCTTGTATGGTAGTATCGGGCTACCGTTTCTTCGAATGATTGAAACCAGTGTTGAGGATTCTTTTGCTGTCCATATAAGGCGCGATTTCTTAGTAAATCGTTCTGGAATGTTCATCAACCATCGTCTCGTTTCTGATTACTACTCAAGTATATGCGTTCTGCGCATGTCTGACTTTAAGAGAGTTAGAATCGTCTTCCGCCCAGCGGGGGATTCGAGATGTTGTTCTGAGCGAGGCAGGACGCAATTTTAGCGTCGCTGTGATTTGTGATAGGGAATGAGGAATCCTTTTTGTGAGTTAGTGTAGCTAACAAGGTCCTTCCCTTTATGTTTCGAAACGCCTGGAGGCGTATGTTTTGTGGTGTCGATTTTTCGAAAGAAGGTAATACCTCATTTAACTTTGAAATCTTTAATTTGACATTTTGTTGACGATGGTCGATTTCTGCTCGCTCACGTTATTACAGAAGTAGAGGGTCTTCTATTAGAAGTCACACCCAGGTATCTTTATACCTGTGATCTATATATACACGGGATATGCTATGCCGAAGAACAGTTCTACGTTCTTTGAAAACATCGCTATGTCAGCGATTACACCTTTGTCGAGGGTTAGACTTAGGAATGTTATAAAGGTCAGGTTGACCTATACTCCATGTATGCTATTCACGTGCGGACGATAATGGACTTATTGTATACATCTGATCTGCTAGCATCAGGAAGGGAGTATTTATTATTATCTATGAACATTGATGATCTGCAGCTGACACTGTTGTAGAATTAATATTTATGAACTTTAGGTACTCAGATCTGTGCCATATCATTTATACGAATCCATGAACCAGAACTTTATGTTACTGAATACACTGGACTATTGTTTACTCTATGTCTGATGAGAATTGGATCCTACATGACTACCAGTTGGCACCAACATCATTTTTGAATGCTGAAACTATTGAACTGTGATGTTTATAATGTATGTAAAGTAACTGTCGTTGTGGCGTGAAATAAATGATGAAAACGTCCAGAGCAGTTACCTCCTTATGATTTCGCATGTCAGTTTGCCTGTGCTGTAACTCTGTGGACTAGGTAACTATTTTACACACAGCAACAACAAAAACCAGATAGGACACCCTACACTACAACTATAATATACCCGGTGTCGATAGGGGTGGTAATTGAAGTCAGCCTAAATCCACCCTTATCAAGCAGCTTTTGTCTTTACCGGACGATTTCTTTTCCACAGTTCCATCAACAAGGCGTTGAAACATTCAAACTAAATGATACTTTACCGAATGTTAATTTCACATTTAAACAATAATCACGTCTTTATCTCATGCAGTTCTCGATTAAAGTGACGTTTTGTAAGCTAGCTCATGAGTTTTCAACAGAAATGAGGGGACGTCGCGAGGTGGTTAAGAGTATGTCTGATGTAAGACAATTCTGAGTGAGATGCGTGATAGTAGACATAAATGGAGTCACGAATGTGAATAGACAGTGGGGTATGACAGTCAGGAGAGAAGATACATATGCATAAGTATTAAATCACTTCTTTCCTGCCTCACTGTTAAAATGCCATACAGACACCCTTCATGATAAATATTGCAGTAAGGACAGGATAGGTCAGGGATCGGGAACCTTTCCAGGACAAAGAGCCAAATATTTAATTTTGTCTCCATTAAAAAAAATTGAAGAGCCACATGAAAAAAATCACATGGTATCCCTCAATTATAAATATATATATATATATATATATATATATATATATATATATATATATATATATATATATATATATATATATATATATATATATATATATATATATATATATATATATAATAAACACAATTTTTCAAGAGCCGCACGTGATGACTGAAAGAGACGCATGGGATAGGTCAACATTCAAGTGATAGGTGAAATATGAACTAAATTCTGACTGCTTTGAATATATATATATATATATATATATATATATATATATATATATATATATATATATATATATATATATATATATATATATATATATATATAATTATTTAATTATTTAATTATTTAATTATATTTATATTTATTAATGATCCCAACCATTCATAAAGAAAAAAACAGATATGGTTACACAACACCGATTATCACGAGTAATAATTAACAAAGTTAGTAGTCAGCAACATAAAAATCTCAAGACAAGAATGGTACAATTAAAGTACCCAATCCTCTTCATTATGACGAACACGTCTGTTACACTGATATTTCGAACCTCTTTAGTTGAGAATCACAACAAACCTCCCTGGGTACGTCTAACTAATACAAGTGTTAGTTTGAGCCTGGCAACTCCTCGAATAGGAAATTATCTTACGGCAGTCATGTTGGTAAATTCTCGTGTACCAAACCTTGGCGACCACAGATCAACACTAAAATCGCCCCACAGTGTTTGTTTAATCGCTGATAAGGTCAGGGTGCGTCTTCGCCAAGGTGGTAAATAGACGGGCGGTGGGTGCTAAAACAACAGATAACGAGATTACTCGTCTGTGAGACACGTTATCGACAGACATAAATGACATAATCGTTTCCTGTCCGACTTTCACGCAGACATTACTTTACGTGAATGTAAAAAGTTGCTACATCTGACACAATTGCCGTATGAGGTTACAGATGTGTTGGTGAGTCTGCCTGCCAGGAAATCTGATGTTTTATTACCATATGTGAGAGGTAACCTCTGCATCGTGCACATAATTGTTACATGTCGGAAATATTTTGAAATTCCCCACACGACACGCATGTTTGAACACGATTGGCGCTTTACTTAGCTTCGTAACAAAAAAATGCGTGGGCAGACTTGCAATATAATCTGACAATTTTTGCAAGTCTAGTTCACTGTGAGAAATCGCTTGCCAAAGACTACAACCAGACCGTGACAAGTTAGAATTTAGAATTCCATTTATCAGGCCGGACTTTTATTGGAGTATTTTGGAAGGACTTACACAGCCCAGGAAAACTCTACCATTTTAATAAGGAACCGGAATCTGAGGAAACTGAAACACACAGAGTCAAAGTGGGAACGTATTGCTAAATTAACGACTCCGAAGAACACGTATAAGAGGCCAATTCAAGTGCCTTTATTCATCTGAGCAAAAGCTATGTGAGCCAGGATTGGAGTAAGTTGTGCATTTAACATTTTAATTTTTTTTTATTACTAACATGTGAACTAATATGTATATATTGCCATGTGAATACTAATATGTGAAAATCGCTAGTGGATGTCCAAGTCATTTGAGGCTGGCAACCTCAGCGTATAGAATGATGATTTCATGAACCACCACTGCAAGGGCTGGTGACTGCTTATCGCTAGCTTCTTAAAGAAAACTAAAAGCCTAAGTAGTCCCAAGTTCCATATGGAGCAGGGAGGGAAAGATGAAAGAAATGATGCACATTCTAAGTATAATATTTACATTTTCAAACCAGTGTAAATGTCTATTTCAAACATGTTCACTTTAAAATTAATGAACGCTTCAAACTGCTCAACAAGTGTAGATATAAATGAAAACATCTTAAATTTATATTGTGAACACTTTACAATCAGTGGAGATGTAAATGTAAACACATTCTATCTGTACTATTAACCTTTTCATTTAAATGTAAAAAAAAAGATAAAGCTATTCAATTTAAATGTAAAGACAGTTTTCTCTCGAGGGATTAATTTTATTTGACATCGAGGGTAAATTCGGAGGTAGATAAGATGCTGGAATAGAGATAAGGGGACACATAACTATGGGTTGGAAAACGCAATACTCAGGAGAGATTTTTGTTTCTATTCTTTTACCATAGTTGTTGGTGGTACCAGTTGAGGGTACTATCTTTGGAACAAGACGGGAACAGTTGTCTGAGCTTTAAGACGAGAGACCAACTTCGAAGACACGCCCTGACATTTCTGGGAACGTGCTGCACCCTAATAATCTTGACCAGCGACGAGCGTGATCAGTTTACCAAGAGACAAATCATCAGCAGGAGCAGAACCTACCATTGGCAGATAAGTTAAACGTTAAAGCTGCCACGTGAACTCCTTTATAGACTTTCATCCCATCACAACAGTGATAACAACTTTTTGTTAAATGATTATTCAAATGTTCTAAAACCTTGTTAAGCCTAAATTATTTTTAAATTTGTTATTTGTGATTATACAAATTTAACTTCGATTTAATCACTTTAAATGTACTGCATGTTTGTCTCAGTCAATTTATTCAATACACTCTAAACAGAGCTATACCTTAATAATAAGAATTCCACTGAGTACATCAGGGTGGGGACTTGACGGGCCGAAATTAATAATTGCTTAATTCTTCATAAAATTCGGCGGACCGATATAAATGTATAGCATTGCTCTTGACTTCCGAAATATCTTATGGAATCACCCTTGAGATAGAAGCGTCATTATCCTTCTATCTACCACTCTGCCAAGAATAATCTTGTGCGAAGGTAGACACCTTTGAAGGCCCATATTAGATACTCTTGAGATTTGGCCACTGTTGCACCTCTACTGCAAAGCAGGGGAATCAACCCGTGATACACATAAACATCTTCGGAACCCCTGCTCTCGATTATATGTATACATTTGTTTACATCTACTCTTTTCTGTGGACATTAAACAATGCTCATTATTGATTCTATGCTCCAGAGGGGGATACAGGACAATGAGTAATAAATTGCGCATTATTGATTCTAAATTTGTTCCGTTCTTTCGGCCAAAGTTTATTTATTATTCAATAATTATTACCCACAGGCTAGCTCCTTGTTTTGCTTTTGCATCGCTTGCCATTTCCTGCAAGTGTTTCCTAACTTGTAATAATGGCGTACCCTTTAGGGGCAGTTTTAATAGTAATATTTTATCAACACTATAGCATTTATAAAATCTACTATTAGTTGATGGATAGATAGGTAGATAGAAAGATAGATAGATAGATAGATAGATAGATAGATAGATAGATAGATAGATAGATAGATAGATAGATAGATAGATAGATAGATAGATAGATAGATAGATAGATAGATAGATAGATAGATAGATAGATAGACAGACAGAAAGAAAGATAGACATATATATAAATAGATTAGATAGATAGATAGATAGATAGATAGATAGATAGATAGATAGATAGATAGATAGATAGATAGATAGATAGATAGATAGATAGATAGATAGATAGATAGATAGATAGATAGATAGATAGATAGATAGATAGATAGATATCGGGTGTCTTAAAAAAGTGAGTTCACACTTCTAATGCTTGAAACTCACTCACAACTTGTGATGACATTTTGCTATTTTGCTGGAGTAGAGTAGAGGCTTTATGATGAATGGGTATGCCATTAGAATATTACTTATAGAGTATTCTATATGTGACGAAATGGACGACCTCTTCACGATCTCGGTTTCACTCCGACAGGATCAGAGACACATTTTGTACTGATTTTTATTTGTGTACTTTTAAAAGTACCAATGTCCTCTCATTATCTGCTAAGGAGCAAGTAGTTTGTATGTTCAAACATTTGTGACACTCCTTGCAGATAATGTTTATCCCAGCCTGCGAGAAGCAACTAGATAAGATGAGCGCCGGCGTGTTTAGATTAAAGCGCTGATAAGCGACTCGTTTTTTAACAAGCTGGGCAAACACGGACTTTTGCGTACTCATACGACAGATAACGAGATTACTGTCTGTGTGACACATGGGGACAGACAAGTGTGACATAAGCGCTTCCGGGTCATCCTTGATACACCAACATTACTTTTTAAGCAACAATTATTACAGCTTACCCATGTTGTCATGTGTCTCTACCGATCTGCCTGTAAGAGTGAATGCAAGACCCAGATGTCCATATATGGTAATACGTGACCTTTGCAGGCACTCAATTTATTTCACGTGAGACTATTTTGAAAATATCACACCCTATCTGCATGATTTGAAATGATTAGATCTTTCTGATTAGATTCATAACAACAATGCGTGGGAAGATAGGAATATAGTCTGACCATTTCGCAGTTTTATTTCACTGTGAATTTCACGCTCGCCAAAACCACATCAGACCTCGCCAGAGTGAAGATTAGATTAATAATTCCTTTTTTTAACCGGATCTTTTATTGGAGAACCAAATAAGACTTACAAAGCACAGGAAATCTCTACATTTTAATAAGGAACACCGGGACTAGGAAACTGAAGAAAGACACGCCAGAGGGAATGGAAGTTAAAATTAGCGACACCTCTGACGCGTGTAAGAGGCCGATTCAAGTCTCTTTTATTCTTCTGAGCAAAAAGTCTGTGAGTCAGGATTGGCGTAAGTTGGGATTTACATTTCATATTTTATTACTAACATGTGAACTAACATATATTTGTATATATTACCATTTGAAGTTTAATGTGTGAAACTCGCTATTGGATGTCAAAGTCTTTTGAGGCTGGCAACCTCAGGATACAGAATGATGATTCATGAACCACCACTGCACGGGCTGGTGATTGCTTTATTGCTAGTTTCGTAAAGAGAACTAAAAGCATAAAGTAGTTCCAGGTTCCCTATAGAGCAGGGAGGGAAAGATGAAAGAAATGATGTACATTCTAAAAATAATACTTACGTTTTCAAAGCAGTGTAAATGTCCCTATAAACCTAGTCACTTTAAAATTAATGTAAGTTTTCAAGCTTAAACCAGTGTAAATGTCAATGTGAAAATATTCATTTTAAAGTAATGGAAGTTTCAAACTTTTCCATCAGTGAAACATAAATGAAAACATATTCAATTTATATTGTGAACACTTTTCAATCAGGGTAGATGTATATGTAATCAGACTGTAAATGTTTTATTACCCTTACTTACTTAGTCGTTCCCTTTCTACCGTGAGGTGTAGAGGTTTGGAAGAGAGTGCGCCAGACTATCCTATCGGCTGTCTTCCTCCTGGCCTGGTTCCATTCTAGTACTCGGTCCTTCAAAGATTGTCTAATGTTGTCCTCCCAGCGGACTCTGGGTCGTCCTGGGGGTCTGGATCCCTGGCTCTTTGTTTCCCATGCTTGTCGTGGTATCCGATCATCTCCCATTCTGCAGACATGACCAAACCATCTTAATTGGGACTGTTCTACTTGGGTCTGCCGGGGGTGGGATTTTAGGCCTTGACGTATCGCCTGGTTGCGGACCATGTCTCTTCTTGTTACTTCAACCACCTTCCTCAGATACCTCATTTCTGAGGTTTGGATCTAGCTTTTATGGGTTGTAGTCATTGCCCATGACTCGCATCCTTATGTCAAGACTGGGACATAGGTGGAGCGGTATACAGCCATCTTCGTTTTCTTACCATCCTCTCTCTAGCTGAGGAATCCTCGATTTATGGCCTGAAAAAGTCTCCCAGCTGCTGCTTTTCGAGTGGCCAACTCTTCTTTGATGCCTCCCTTTCGGTCTATAATAGCTCCGAAATATTTAAAGTGGTCGACCTGCTCCAGGACCTGTTCTCACAGCTTAATCTGGTGTCTTCTTTCTTCTCGTGATATCACCATGGATTTTGTTTCAGAGCTACTTGTGACCATCCCTCTCTTCTCCAGCTCTCCCTTCCAGACTTGCATGTTGAATTGGAGATGTGCCTCTAATTTAGCAATCAGGGCAACATCATCAGCAAATGCCAGCTCTGAAAGACAGACCTGTCTCATCTTCCAGTACCCCACTGAATACTTTCTTGTTCTCTCCTTACATGCCTTGATGACATCGTCCATGAGGAGTATGAAAAGATAAGGTGACAGGATATCACCTTGTCTTACACCAGTGATGGTCCTGAACTCTTCTGACTTATGGTTTGCTGTCCTCACATAATTCCTGCAAGACTTGTAGAAACTCTGTATAGCATGAATCAGAGGTGCTGGAATGTTCTTCATTGCCAAACAGTCCCAAAGTTTGCTCCAGGGGACCCTGTCAAACGCCTTTTCCAGATCTATGAAACAAAGATGGATCTCACTCTTATACTCAAGGGCCTTTTCACTCAGCTGCCTGAGTGTGAAGATTAGGTCTTGAGTACTTCGGTTTGCTCGGAATCCGCACTGGACCTCATCCAATTGTGGCTCAGCTAGGCGTCGGAGTCTCTGCTCTAGGATTCTAGAGTAGATTTTACCAGGGACACTGAGAAGGGATATGCCTCTATGGTTTCCACATTGTCGATTGTCACCCTTTTTGAAAATTAGTGTTATGATGACAATCTCCCAATCCTTTTGTATGGTCTTGTTGCACCACGCTGCCTGCAGGACCCTTAAGAGTAATAGGTCGCCTTATGCTCCCATGAACTTAGCCATTTCTGGTGTTATACCATCACGCCCTGCTGCTTTGTCCATCTTGATTTTCTCCAGTGCTGCCATCCGTTCTTCCATCTTTATGTCATCTTCATCACCATTGGTTTCCTCGTCTGTGCTAGTGGTTATCATTTCTGATGCTTGACCTTGCTCACCATCAAGGAGTTCTGAGAAATATTCTTTCCATCTGTCCATTACTTCCTTCTGGGCAGTAAGCAATTTGCCTTGCTTGTCCTTTATAAATTTAAGAGGGCATTGTTTTTCCTTCCTCATGTTCTTTAGGGTCTTATAGAACAATTTCTGGTTTTCTTGCGCATCTTTTTCTAGCTTTTCTCCAAATTCTTCCCAGGACTTCTGTTTTGCTGCTAGCACCTTGTTCTTTGCTTCTGTTCTGAGTATCACATATTCTCTATAATTCTCTATTTGTCCTGCTTTGTATTTAGCTCCTAAGTATTGTTTCCATGCCATTTTCTTCTCTCTTATTTTCTCTTTGACTTCCTCTGTCCACCAAGGTGTCCTCTTTCTCTTGTTCCCAAGTCGGACTTCACCACATGCTTCTGCAGCAGTAGTCTTTATGGTGTCCTTGAATTTAAGCCAGAGGGTGTCCAAGTCACCAGGTTGTTCTTATGTGTTTCTCACCGCTGCAGCAATAAGCCTCTGATATCTGGTCTTAATTTTTGGCTCTCTCAGCTTGTAGGTCCTAATGCTCATTTCTCCCGCTCGTTTACTTGGTTTCTTGCGTGATGTTGGGCAGTTCCTAGGCTGAGTAACTCTTTCAGTTGTTCTTTTGATTGTAAGCAGGTAGTGATCACTTCCAATCTCTGGCCCCCTCAAGACTCTAGCATCCCGGACATATTTGAATGAGCTCCTCCTAACAATGGCATAGTCGATCACTGACTTCTCATTATTTGTTAGTTCACATCTAGTGTATGCATGTATGCGCTTTGGGGGGAACTTTGGGTTTGTAATGATCAGATTCTGCTCACTGCAGAATCTAAGGAGTCGCTTTCCATTATCATTGAGAGTATCTTCTCCATATCTTCCGATAACTCCTCCCCATCTAGCATGGTCATTTCCAACTCTGGCATTGAAATCTCCGAGCATGATAATTTCATCTAGGCAGTCATCCACTGTCCTTTGAAGCAGCTCGAAGAATTCCTCCTTGACCTCTGCTCTCTCATCCTCATTTGGCTCGTACACTATGACTAGGTTGACTATGGCTTCTCCTTCTCTTAGTTTTACAACCATAATGCGCTCCGAGACAAAGTTCCATCCCTTGAAACTATCTTTTTGATTTTGGGCCACAATGCAACCCACGCCCCCTTTAGCTCTTTCAGATATGGGTACACCACTGTAGAGTAGCATGTTGCCATCGAGATCCATGACTCCTTGTCCCTTTTTCTTTGTTTCCGTTATAGCCAGGATTTCTAATTTTGCCTTTCTCATCTCTTCCATCAGCTCCTCTTCTTTCCCATTTATACTTCTTGTGTTCCAAGTTCCATAAGTCGTAGTCCCGTAGTCCGTTCCAGTTCGTCGCCTTTAGTCCGGTTTTCTCTCTTGTAGTACTCGTAATCATGTTTTAAAGCAAACAGGTGATTGGCCTGTTGTGCCTTTGCATGGTGGAGGGGCTGCCTCCTTACGGCCTCCATGCAGGCCACCCTCCTCCTTTTTTCAGCCGGGCTTGGGACCGGCCTAGGCGGAGTTGGCAAGAAATAGATTGACAACAAAGACACAGTCCAGTAAACAGGAACTGCACATCAAAGCTCAACTTCGACAACTGACTACAGACCTGACAGTTAAATAAATATATAGGTAGGAAAAGAAAGCACTCAGTCCTCCAACAACGAAACAAAAGCGTAAAGCAAGAGAGACAGATCATCACTGTCACATCAAATAAAATAGAACAATGGAAGAATGTAATGAACGAATAACTCATTACAGTTTTAGAGGTCCTACGACCAATCATCATCAACAAAGTCATAAATTAGCTGGAGCTAAGGAAGATGACACAATCGGCAGACACGGGAGGTAAACATACAAACTGAACCAACCAAAAACACACATGCATCTAAATTTCTGCTAGTTGACCTTTTAAGGACGTGTCCTTTTCAGAGCTGCCGTCGAAGCAACAATAATAGCTGTAGAGATAAAAGGAACACACTTGCAAAAAGAAATTAATACACAAATTGAATACACAACAATGCTAGAATACACGCACGAGGTGATGACTAAAGACAAGCGGCTCACGTTCCTTTACACCATACCATTAGCCCTTTTCAGGGCTTACAACAATGCTAGCTAATAAAAACAAATTTAAAAAAACCCTACTGAGATAACAGTCTGGTGGTCAAAATTTAATAGTAATTAGTAAAAAAATAGCCTAGATATAAACGAAAGATAACACATCTGGTCAGATTGGACGGGACATCGGAAATAAAGTAAAAAGAGACTTAACCACGTGGTACTGTAAGCAGCGGCTGAGTCCGTCACTAGAGCGACAAAGAAATATTGCAAACACAACTGGACTGTAGAACTACAACATCTTGAAGATGAAGTAATAAATGATAGAAACACTGGAGCGAGGGAAGAAACAATTGAAAACACTCACAGACACTTCTCACTTACGACATTAATATTTTAAATAATCCTCTGCCAGTGATCATTGGCTAGTTAGGGGACGTAGCTTGTTTACTTTCCAAGGGAAACAATTATGTTATGTAAAAAATATCAAGCTGAATAAAAGATGCTCTTACTTTGAAACTTGTATAAATTTATTTTAAACAATTATATTAGCCATAACATTTTGTTGTAGGTACCACATTTCTTATATTTCCTTTTTAATTATTCTTTTTTTTTTCTATGCACATTGTCAAAAACTTTAAAAAATTTTCAACTTGATTCACATTTTAAAGTACTGGTCACTTATTGGTTTCTGCCACTTTCAATGATAGTCCCCTCTGATTTTCCAGTTTGAGATCGATTGCATTTTATTTTCCATTGGGAATATTTTACAAACCGAGACAATCCTATTCTTTAACATTTTTAGGCCAAATTTAATTTTCCTCTATTTCATCTTGAGAAATCGAATAAACAAGCCTAATAATAAACAAACAAACAAAGTAATAATTTACTAAAGATTTCCGTGGAGAGGAGCAATATAATGACTGGTTGTCCACAATGGGGGGGGGGGGGGGGGGGGGGGAGAGGAGGGAGGGGGGGAGAGGAGGGCTGGGGCGGGGGGGGGAGGGAGGGGGTGGAGGGTGGGGGGGGGTAGAGGGAGGAGGGGGGGAGGGGGGGGGGCGAGGGGGGGGGGGGGGGGGGGGAGGGGGGGGGGGGGGGGGGGGTGGGGGGGGGGAAAGAAGAAAAATGACCTTTTATAAAACTACTCCTGTATTTACGGGAGGTCATGTTGACCACATTTCTGGACGCCGTTGAAGTGTCAAGGTCTGCATTGTCCGATGGTCCCTGAGTGTGTTCGTGGGAGGGCTTTTGACGAGGTTTTTGTACTCCAAATGCTCTTAAATTCAGGGGGAGAATCGCACAGCATGGCTTGACTTGACTTGACGTTTTGACTATGAATGTAAATATCACACGATAGTTGTTTCATTGTTATGTTAATGAGAGTAGACTTTTGGTAGAAGTGTGTGTCTACGAGTGTATATGACTTTCATCTGTATTTCAATTTGACCTTGTATTTTAATAATGCACATGATGTTTGTAATATTACTATTTAAAAAACCTACCCCCCCCCCCCCTCCCCCCTCCCGTTATCACTAAAGAATAAAGAGTACGCTCTATATTTCCAATAAGTGGGTGCAAGGTCTTTTTCTTTCTTTCTTTCTTTCTTTCTTTCTTTCTTTTTCTCTTCCTTCTCTTTTTAATCAACACTACCATTACCAAAAATGTAAAATGTGTAACCTGGGAGTACTAGAGTGTGTAAATGAGTGTGTGCAAGGTGTGGAAGTAATTTAAAAAAAAAAAAATATATATATATATATATATATATATATATATATATATATATATATATATATATATTTTATAGCTGCACAGTGTATTTTCGTTGTTATGCTTATGTTCAAACTATTATTGTCAATGTTTCCATGTATATGTCTTTGTCAACTTCAACGGAATGTAAAAAAAAAAAAAAAAAAAAAAAAATAAAAAAAAAAAAAAAAATACCCCCAAAACACCCCCCCCCCCCCCCCCCCCCCCCCCCCCCCGCCCCCCCCCCCCCCCCCCCCACCCCCCCCCCCCCCCCCCCCCCCTCCGTTATCACTATAAAATCGAGTGTGCATTATAATTTCAGGAACAAGGTAGTATGGTTCCTTTATCCCTTTTCCCCTTCTCCCTTTAATCACTACTATCATTACAAAGAAATGTACAATGTATAACCCTTTTAAATGGGCAAGAAAGAGGTTTTTTTTGGTTAATGAATGGGTGCGAGGAAGCGAAATTTTATTATATATATATATATATTTTTTTTTTTTTTTTACAACTGTTCATTGTGTAATTGTCTTTTCACTGAAATTTCTTTATGAAAATATGTAAAATGAACGTGTTTTGTAAACTCAAATAAAATGCAAATAAAGATTGGAAAAAAAAAAAAAAAAAAAAAAAAAAAAATTATCGCTCCAAAAATCACTGCTAAAGCAAGAGAGGTCACTTTTAGACTAATATACAGCATGCCACCCACAACAAAACGAGAAGCACACAGATCCAACCAAATAACAAAATGTCAGCTATGTAGGAAAAGCATCCAAGAAACAGAAGATCATTCGTTTTTTTAATGCAGTACAACACACTTACAATGAAACTACTGCAGAAAATCATTGATTTACAAACATCACAAAAATCAGATACTGTATATGTTAAAGTAGGATGTAGCCACCGAATGTTAATGCTGAATGTAGGAGGTCAAACCTGGACAGTACAATGTTGTGGTGTATATTTGGGTCACCAAGCGTTGAGGCTCTGACAGCGTGTAATGTTGACTCTCTCTCAATCACCATACAGGCTCTCAAGTGTGTAGTGCTCGTAGAAGTGTGTGGATTGAGATGATGTGTGGGTGAGTAGACATCAGATAAGATGGTAGGCACGAATGCGTACAGGCTCTTGGACAAGTTCACGATGCTCTCACTCAACCACATGTAGAAGTCAGTAAACGTTGGTAATACTGATGACCTTTTCAACAATTTAATACGAGACATACGGTGACACCAACAGCACAGTCAATTGCACATGGATCAGGGACATCACATACATGGTAATGGTTGAAAACATCTGGCATCACAAATCTTGATCAGCTCATACATCAGGATGCTAATGACAATGGTCCGTCAATCTACGTTCTGCTCATACTGAAGCTCAGGTACCCCTGACTAACCGCGGCAGGTACCTCTAGCAAATATGCCGCACGACAAGGGCGGGCTCCCAATTTCTTAACAAAAAGTCTATGGCTCTTCTGGCATCACACGCCAGGTACTCCTTCTGGTGAAGAATATAGGCCGCGAAAGGCGGGCCTCTATGGCGACAGAATCAGGCCGCAAGTAGCGGGCCTCTATAACAAGGTAACCTCTGTGTTATTTCTCATAAGCAAGGCATATCCATCTATGCCAAACATACCGCCAGAATAGCGGGTACCAAACAGTACAATCTTCGCTGGGCTTCTATTCAACAATAAGACGTATAGTCTTGGTTTCTGTATGGAGCACAAATAGTAGGCTCTGTCTATCATATCATCTGTGAACTCTACTCAAAAAATGTCGCCTCAAAAATATCAATCGTTCTTATGTGCAGACAGCACCTAGTCTGCATATCTAGGCATACGAGAGGATTAAAGTGTACATATTACCTTGGCAGCATCCTAGAAAATCACCAAACACAACACTTGCCATCCTTGGCGTACAGAATAAACTTGGCGAAGAATCACTGACATATCAGTCACACAGAGGACTTCATTTCCCCGTAATAATGGCAGAGAAAATCTCTGGACCTCTTGTCCGTTCAGAAACCCAGGTACACTGCCCAGATCGGAAGTGTCTCTCGATCTGCGCGCAAAAACCTGCGCATGTGCAATAAGCACAGTCCTGAGTAAAGCTAATACAGACCAGGGCGTTTCCCCGAAACAAGAGGCAAAACCGCTCCTTATATGGTCATGTGAATAGCGACTTAAGACATGACAACTATTTAAGACATTTCCCCGAAACAGGTCAACATCGATCCTTATAAGGATAGATGAATAAGACAAGGGGAAGATAACCACTAATCAAACCTGTCACTGAGAAGTTAATAGACAGTTCTCTCTCTTAGACCATCAAAAAGTATCAAACAGGTTGACGTCTATAATACAGGCAAAAATGACAGTAACAATATATACAAAGCAATCTTCTTAAACATAGTTCCGGGAGCAGCGAATAACACACACACATTGATCTCGTTTATTTTATCAGAATTTCGGAATCAGATTTGGTGTTTTCGGAATCTTGCCATGTTTAATCATCGTATTTTCAACGCTGGTTTATTTCTGCACAATTTTATCAGACAGTTTTATCAATAGCCCCTGAGATGGTACCTCTTCCTTAACGAGGCAGCCTTGATTCGTAAAACGACTCTTTCTTTCCCCAACGGCACTCCCTCCGTCTCACTACTATCTCATCCTCTGTCTATCCTAACTTTTGTAAGTCCGTATGTATGTATATGGTTAGACATACGTACACCAATACTACACATCCTGTTTCTTTTCCTTCTCACATTTGTTTTTCGGGATTTATACATACCAAAGCCCTTGTCTAAAACATATAAATTCTATCACTTGGGTTTGCATGTGTACAAAAGTACATGCGAGAACAGAGGAGTTTTGATGTTGCCATGTAACCTTTTTATCATGTTTCCTTTGTGTAAAATGCTCATGATTTTAAATTGAAAACTTGTCCATGTACTTTCCATGTATTTCACTTTGTAAAATATACACGATTTTGTAAATTGAAAAGAAAGCAAATAAAGTTTCACTTAAAAAAAAAAAAAAAAAAAAAAAAAAAAAAAAAATAATTACCGCTCCCGTCCGCTGGTATTTCAATCTGACATCAAATGTCCATGGACGTGTTTTCGAGAAATTGCACTGAAAGAAAACACAGTTTTCCAACCCAGAACTAACCCTGCTAATTGAGCACCTTGAAAAAGAACGCTCAACAATGCGTGGGAAGATAGGAATATAGTCTGACCATTTCGCAGTTTTATTTCACTGTGAATTTCACGCTCGCCAAGACAACATCAGATTAATAATTCCTTTTTTTAAACCGGACCTTTTATTGGAGAACCAAATAAGACTACAAAGCACAGGAAATCTCTACATTTTAATAAGGTACACCGGGACTAGGAAACTGAAGAAAGACACTCCAGAGGGAATTGATTTAAAATTAACAACACCCCAGACGCGTGTAAGAGGCTGATTCAAGTCTCTTTTATTCCATCTGAGCAAAAAGTCTGTGAGTCAGGATTGGCGTAAGTTGTGGTTTACATTTCCTATTTTATTACTAACATGTGAACTAACATATATTTGTATATATTACCATGGGAAGTTTAATGTGTGAAACTCGCTGTTGGATGTCAAAGTCATGTGAGGCTGACAACCTCAGCATACAGAATGATGATTCATGAACCACCACTGCATGGGCTGGTGATTGCTTTATTGCTAGTTTCGTAAAGAGAACTAATGGCGTAAAGTAGTTCCAGGTTCCCTATGGAGCAGGGAGGGAAAGATGAAAGAAATGATGTACATTCTAAATATAATACTTATATTTTCAAAGCAGTGTAAATATCCCTATAAACATAGTCGCTTTAAAATTAATGTAAGTTTTCAAGCTTAAACCAGTGTAAATGTCTATGTGAAAATATATTTATTTTAAAGTAATGGAAGTTTCAAACTTTTCAATCAGTGTGAAACATAAATGAAAACATATTCAATTTATATTGTGAACACTTTTCAATCAGTGGAGATGTATATGTAAACAGACTCTAACTGTTTTATTACCCTTTTCATTTAAACGTCATGTTAAGCTACAGCTATTTTATTTAAATGTAAAGGAAGTTTTATCCAGAGGGATTAAATTTAATTCTCATCAAGGGTAAAGTCTGAGTAATTGGGATGGTGGTATGGGAAGATAGGAACTCATAACTATAGGGCGGAAAACGCCATACTCAGAAGAGCGTTTCGTTCTATTCTTTTACCATAGTTATTGGTGGTACCAGCAGAAAGTACCATCTCTGGAACAAGAAGGGAACCGTGGCCTAAGCTTTAAGACGAAGCACCCACGTGTTAGACACTCCTTGACGTTTCTGGGAAACGAGCTTCCCCCGACAACCTTGATCAGAGACGAGCGTGAGCAGAGTGAAAAGAACCAACCCATAAGAAGGAGCAGAACCGTCATTGGCAGCTAAGTTCAAATATATGCTGCCACTTGAACTTCTTGTAACATCTCACATTCCCTAAAGATTGGGATGATAACTTTCTTGATCCATAACTATTCAAATTATTTTCCAACTGTTAAAATCTAAAGTGATTATTAAATTTTGTTATTTGTAATGTTACAAATTTAACTTCGATTTAATCATTTTAAAGTTACTGCATGTTTGTCTCAGTCAAATTACTATACACACTCTAAACAGAGCTATACTAAAATAATAGAATTCCACTGAGTAAATCAGGGGTGGTGGCTTAAACGAGCTGAACTTAAGAAGTGCTTAAATCCTTCACAAAAGCCTCCTCAGAATTACAGAGTTAACATACTCAGTCAAAGCAGTATTGTTCTCGCTTATTCTGAATATCTTGTGAATACTCCCTTTATAATAGAAGTGTTATCACCCTTCTATCTACATCTCTGCCAAGAGTAATCTTGTGCGAAGGTAGATACATTTGAAGCCCATATTAGATACTCTTGAGTTTTGGCCACTGTTGGACCACTACTGCAAAGCGGGGGAGGCAATGCCGTCACACTATACGAGGTTGTGTTCATCTCACAATGTGCACACTGAAAGACCTGAAGAATCAAGTTAAAACTACGGGTACTGCTTTTCACTTATTAACAATACAGAATGCCAATCGCTCATCGCTGTGAACATTGCATTGTTGCTGGTTGGTACATATGTTCAACATTTATGACTTTAAATGTGAAAATTCCCCAATTTTATTTCAAACAATCATTGAGTTATAGGCATTCAAAGTATTACACATTTTTTGAAGACACCCTCTTTATATACTGAAGCACATTAAAAACGCACCACTATTATATATACCGATGCCGAGAAGTTGGCAAAAAAAAGTGTGGGAATGGATTTTCCCCGTGTTTGCCATGCGGTAGAGAGCGAATGGCTGCTGGAATGGAAAGTGCAAGATTCAACCCATGGGTGTGTGTACAGACTACATGAAAACGATGAAAGTTACACGTGCAACACGATTCTCAACAGCTATGACCCTGAAAATGTGTACGCGTTGTGGCAGTATACTCGGTATAAAAAGGCCGTTGAGACAAAACACCCAGTACATGTGCTTGAAATGCCACGACTATCTGAAAACGACCGCCAACGAGCCATTGGTATGTTGGAGACCGGAATGAGCTCGCGGGCCATTGCCAGAAGGATGAATTGCCACCACAGCCCTATTGTACGTCTCAATGAACGTTACGGAACCACTGGCAGTGCCCGGGATAGACTTCGGAGTGGCCAACCACGAGTTACTACCCCTGCGCAAGATCGTCATATTGTGCTGAGTCACCTAAGGAATTGACTCTCCCGGCAAGTCAAACAGCAAGAGCAATAGTGGGTAGACATGGGCAAGTCTCCCGAATGACAGTCATACGACGACTCAGAGATACAGGCCTTACTGCAAGACGACCTTATGTTGGGCCAAACTTGACTCACAGACATCGTCAGCAGCGCCTGCAATGGGCAGAGCAACATATCAGATGGACTAGACTGCAGTGGAATGCTGTCCTATTCACAGAAGAGAACAGATTGAACATATCCTTTGCAGATGGACGTATGCGGATTTAGCGACGGTGTGAAGAGCGCTTTGCAGATTGCTGTGTCAACCGATTTCGAGGTGGCAGTATTCACATTTGGGGAGGATTCAGTTTTCACCATCGCTTGCCTCTTCACGTCTTCCGTGGAAATGTTAATGCTGTGACATATCGAGATGAGGTTCTGGAAGCACTGGTTGCTCCTGCGTTCACAATTTATCCAGACTTGCAGCTTCTCCAGCAGGATAACGCACGTGCATTTTTTTGTATTTTTGGTTTTCTCCCTTGCCTGCACAGAATGCAATGAATTTCATAACAATCAAATGTGCAAATTAATGACCAGCATGGATTCATAGGAAAATGAATAAAGATTCCAAATATGTAAACTTGTACACAATTATATTTACATTTCACACTCTGTTCTTGGATTATACAGGTGGTGCGTTTTTAATGTGCTTCAGTATATATTGAATTATTCACAAGTTTCCGTACATAGAGAAAATGGTCACTTTTTTAAACAAACTATCACTTTAAACACAAAACATGTGATTCAAAAATCTCTATACATAAATAAAATGGTCACTATTTTTAGTCTAACATTTTTTTTTTTTTAAAACGTGCTCTACATGGTTGCCGTTCCTGTGAAAGCACATACGGAATCGTCAGTCCTACTCATGGTGAAGTCGCATTAACACATCTGCTGTTATGCGCGTAATTGCATTTCGAATCCGTTACTTTAGGTTATTCATGTTTCTATCTTTCCTGGTACACCATAGCCTTCAAGTGCCCCCACAAGTAAAAACTGAGTGGGTGGGGTCTGGGCACCTTGGAGGGAGGACACTCCACGGGACAACGGCGACCAAAAGAAACATTTTTCTTTCTGCATGGAGACATTTGAATCAACCGGTGCGTATGTATGTATGTATGTATGTATGTATGTATGTATGTATGTATGTATGTATGTATGTATGTATGTATGTATGTATGTATGTATGTATGTATGTATGTATGTATGTATGTATGTATGTATGTATGTATGTATGTATGTATGTATGTATGTATGTATGTATGTATGTATGTATGTATGTATGTATGTATGTATGTATGTATGTATGTATGTATGTATGTATGTATGTATGTATGTATGTATGTATGTATGTATGTATGTATGTATGTATGTATGTATGTATGTATGTATGTATGTATGTATGTATGTATGTATGTATGTATGTATGTATGTATGTATGTATGTATGTATGTATGTATGTATGTATGTATGTATGTATGTATGTATGTATGTATGTATGTATGTATGTATGTATGTATGTATGTATGTATGTATGTGTGTATGTATGTATGTATGTATGTATGTATGTATGTATGTATGTATGTATGTATGTATGTATGTATGTATGTATGTATGTATGTATGTATGTATGTATGTATGTATGTATGTATGTATGTATGTATGTATGTATGTATGTATGTAAATTTGATAAGTACTATCCATTGGCTGCAGAAATTAACGAACTAGGCTATCGTACGCATGTAATCGTACTGATAATTGGTAGTTTGGGTCATGTACATGCAAAGTGTGTGAGTGGATTAATGTCGCTAGGGTTGCGGAAATTTGAAGCAAAGGTTTTATGTAAATATGTCAGTATCAGTGCAATTATAGGTTCTTACAGAATATGGAAACTTCGATGTAAAAAAACACCCATTTTAAATTGCTGAAATGTTTTCCCCACCGTCTAATCTCAATTGTGCTCTGTCTACTATACCAAACGACTATTGTATTTGATGCTATATTTAATATCTCACTCTACTAGCTGTCAAAGTTTTTTATGGCAAACAGAAATTCTGATAAAACCCCCATGTAAAAACAACCATATTGCTCAACTTGAATGGTATTCCACACACATTTTGTAAATTTCAATAATTCTCATTTTTTGGCAGGTTATATCATATCATTATATGCCAATGTCTTTTAGAAAGCTTAAAAAATGTTATGTATGTGTAACACAAAGGTTCGATGTAAAAACACCCACATATAACTACTTGAGACGTCTTCAACACTTTATGTAAATTCTAATGATTCTCCTATATGCCATGTTGTATCTATTATATCATGTCTGTACATATTAATGTATTTTATGGAGAATAAAGATTCTGATATGTATGTATGTATGTATGTATGTATGTATGTATGTATGTATGTATGTATGTATGTATGTATGTATGTATGTATGTATGTATGTATGTATGTATGTATGTATGTATGTATGTATGTATGTATGTATGTATGTATGTATGTATGTATGTATGTATGTATGTATGTATGTATGTATGTATGTATGTATGTATGTATGTATGTATGTATGTATGTATGTATGTATGTATGTATGTATGTATGTATGTATGTATGTATGTATGTATGTATGTATGTATGTATGTATGTATGTATGTATGTATGTATGTATGTATGTATGTATGTATGTATGTATGTATGTATGTATGTATGTATGTATGTATGTATGTATGTATGTATGTATGTATGTATGTATGTATGTATGTATGTATGTATGTATGTATGTATGTATGTATGTATGTATGTATGTATGTATGTATGTATGTATGTATGTATGTATGTATGTATGTATGTATGTATGTATGTATGTATGTATGTATGTATGTATGTATGTATGTATGTATGTATGTATGTATGTATGTATGTATGTATGTATGTATGTATGTATGTATGTATGTATGTATGTATGTATGTATGTATGTATGTATGTATGTATGTATGTATGTATGTATGTATGTATGTATGTATGTATGTATGTATGTATGTATGTATGTATGTATGTATGTATGTATGTATGTATGTATGTATGTATGTATGTATGTATGTATGTATGTATGTATGTATGTATGTATGTATGTATGTATGTATGTATGTATGTATGTATGTATGTATGTATGTATGTATGTATGTATGTTATGTATGTATGTATGTATGTATGTATGTATGTATGTATGTATGTATGTATGTATGTATGTATGTATGTATGTATGTATGTATGTATGTATGTATGTATGTATGTATGTATGTATGTATGTATGTATGTATGTATGTATGTATGTATGTATGTATGTATGTATGTATGTATGTATGTATGTATGTATGTATGTATGTATGTATGTATGTATGTATGTATGTATGTATGTATGTATGTATGTATGTATGTATGTATGTATGTATGTATGTATGTATGTATGTATGTATGTATGTATGTATGTATGTATGTATGTATGTATGTATGTATGTATGTATGTATGTATGTATGTATGTATGTATGTATGTATGTATGTATGTATGTATGTATGTATGTATGTATGTATGTATGTATGTATGTATGTATGTATGTATGTATGTATGTATGTATGTATGTATGTATGTATGTATGTATGTATGTATGTATGTATGTATGTATGTATGTATGTATGTATGTATGTATGTATGTATGTATGTATGTATGTATGTATGTATGTATGTATGTATGTATGTATGTATGTATGTATGTATGTATGTATGTATGTATGTATGTATGTATGTATGTATGTATGTATGTATGTATGTATGTATGTATGTATGTATGTATGTATGTATGTATGTATGTATGTATGTATGTATGTATGTATGTATGTATGTATGTATGTATGTATGTATGTATGTATGTATGTATGTATGTATGTATGTATGTATGTATGTATGTATGTATGTATGTATGTATATGTATGTATGTATGTATGTATGTATGTATGTATGTATGTATGTATGTATGTATGTATGTATGTATGTATGTATGTATGTATGTATGTATGTATGTATGTATGTATGTATGTATGTATGTATGTATGTATGTATGTATGTATGTATGTATGTATGTATGTATGTATGTATGTATGTATGTATGTATGTATGTATGTATGTATGTATGTATGTATGTATGTATGTATGTATGTATGTATGTATGTATGTATGTATGTATGTATGTATGTATGTATGTATGTATGTATGTATGTATGTATGTATGTATGTATGTATGTATGTATGTATGTATGTATGTATGTATGTATGTATGTATGTATGTATGTATGTATGTATGTATGTATGTATGTATGTATGTATGTATGTATGTATGTATGTATGTATGTATGTATGTATGTATGTATGTATGTATGTATGTATGTATGTATGTATGTATGTATGTTTCCAAGATGGCGGCGTGGTAGGCCGCACTTTTGTGTTGTGCATTTCATATCGTCGTTTTGGAGTCTGCATCTGTCTACATCAACATAACAGCCCTCATTAACGCTGTATGAGTGTGTAGTGTGTTTGGCTCATGTTCTGGATTATGTTGCTAAGTGTGTTAATGATGAAAACATCAAGTTTGCCTATCATGTGAGTTCGCTGTTTGTGTTGGTACCAAGTAGCCAAGATGGCGGTTTTGTGACGTGTCAACCGGACGGCGTTTCAAGGCATCACAAATTTATTGAAGGCTGTTGTTACTGCTGTTGTCAAATTTCGAGAGACCATATTGGTGTCGCAAGTTGAGGCAATGCCTTGTTGTAGTCATGCGTGCCCAATGGGATGGCCATGTATTGGTTCGGCTTCAGGTTATTCGATCTGTGACAGTGGAGACATGTCAGGCCAGCTCGACCTGATGGTGAGCGTTGAGACACCCTCGGCAGTAAGTGGATATTCTTAACACCTATTATAACAACACTCGAAGAGATTGTTACATAAACAGGGATATTTGTGATATTAAAAAACGAAAAGGTCTTTGAAACTGAACTTTTAATCTACAAAAAATATATATTCATTTGTGAAGCCACTGGAAAGAAACAATGTTTTCGTTAGCAATTTCTAACCGGATACTGTCACCCCTCATTGTGAATGGAGGGATCCACTGACTTTTAATTTTGTACAATATGTTAATGTATTTTTTTTTGGATAATAAAGATTCTGATATGTATGTATTATGTATGTATGTGTGTGTGTATGTGTGTGTATGTGTGTGTGCTATGCAGTATATACTATATACAGAAAAAATACTGGAGAAAAATACTAAAGTAACTAATAATAAAAATCATCAAACATTTTGACAGAGCAGCCGATAAATATGGTGGATTTTCTCGTCTAATATGCATGTTACACTTGTATTTAGTGAAGAAAGCATATTTTTCATATCTACAATTTTGTTGTTGAAATTGTAATTAAACGTATGTCTGTTACTGCACTACACCACCATTCTCATATATTCAATTTTCATGTATTTTTTGCACCTGAAAAGAATGATAAAGTTAAAAAAAAAAAAAAATAAATAAATGATGTCGTGTGCTCATTAAACCATTTCGTGTATCATCGAAGATAATTCTTCTTCTTCTTTGTTCAGACGTCAACTTGAATAAATTCAAAGAAAGCAGTAATCAGTTTGAGCCTGTTCATATCTCCGTACAGTTTTTCTAGGTATGGTACTGATAATGGCCATATGTGCTTCCTCTACTCCTCATAGGTTGGGTACCTTTAAAGTAGACGTTCAGCTGTAATTTTATCGGTGCCACAGTTACGCTCATCAGTAGTTCCTATCTTTAACTTGTTAAATAGATCGTATCCCAGTCTGTTGTGACCTCCATCTGCCAGTTGTCCGTAGAATATATCTTTCGGGACGCGACCTTCTTACATGCGGCAGACATGGCCAAGCTAGCGTAGTATGCGCTGTCAAAGTAGTGTGCCATGCAGTTTTCGTATCATCGAGGATACGAGTACCATACTGTGAGAAACACTGCCCTGCAGAAATGTGACACGAGCCAGAGCTGGATGTTTGAATGCACAGTTCTAGAGCAGTGGTCTTCAACCTGGGCGATATCGAATACTACTTGGCGCTTTAGGATTTTTGTTGTGCGATACATAAATGAAGGAAATAGTGGATATTTCAGAGAAAAGGACAAAGTGGAATTATATCCAACAAAATTGAATGAGAGTTTGACATTAAAGATTGAAAAAAAAAAAAAAAAAGTGGTGACAGGGACCCGAACCCATGACCACTTATTTCACAGCCCGTCAGCTGAGTTTTTCATCATCATTGCCTTTTCGGGCCCTCACACGGCTGTTTGTGCCCTTTACCAGAGCGATCTTTTAGTTTCGGTGACCGGAATTCTGACACCGAGTATAAAATTTTTTTATGCACCGTAAAAAACTACTGAGTATTTTGGCGGGGAAAATCAGCTGATGTGTATGTAAAATCAGTAAAATATAAATCATTACACACTCGTTCTGGATAAACACAGCGTTAAAATTCTTTTGTGTACTATAACTTTGTTCTGTGTTCTATTTGTGATTGTATTTTTATTTGTTTGAAATTAGTTTTGACGGAGTTACAGACTTTTGAAAACAGCGTCATCATTTGAGGAAATTCATAAAATAAGTAATCTTTTTATTAATTTAATATCTAAAAATCGGCCCATTCGTTTGAGTTTATAATTATAAAGACTTCTCGAAGGGAAGTTAAAGATTATTTCCACATACTTTTTTTTTGGTTTCATATCTTGAGAATGTGTGGTAGTCAGTTTTGTGAGTTTGGCATTACACGAACAAGCATATTGTCACCAGATTTTATAGCATTTAAATTACTGTAAACGCATTCCTGATACTCACAAATCTTAAATAAGGTTGTAACAAAATAACTTTGTAAAGCACCATCTGTTTTTGCATTTTCATTCATTTATAATGATATTTAGCTACGTATATAAGCGTCAGAAAACATGTAAATGTATAGATAGATTACTTCTACATACTTTGTTCTATCTTTCAAGTCTTGTTAATCTTGTATTTATAATATGAATTTTTTTTTAAATTGTGTGTGAGATAAGGACTGTTCCATTAGTGTTCTTTGGTAGACAATCCTGTGCACACGACGGCTGCCAAAGAATTCTAAGTAACTGTTTGTATATCTTCTTTCATTCACAGATAAAGCATTCTACATCCTGGTGTTAGACTTGATAGTCCCAAATATTCCTCTATCTTTATACATACACAAGTAAACTATACTACATAACAACGAAATGGAACATACTGTTTTGCATCATATGAATTGTGCCAGTGCACTGTGCAGAGCCTGTGGCAAGAGAGCATTAACTTCCAAAACAACACGTTCAATTCAGAAAGCGCTGAACTGTTCTAATTACGTTAATGATCTGTTCTTTGTGTTTGGAATTAACGTATCAGATGATAAACCCACACAGCATTCGACTATATTTTGTAAGAAGTGTTACTTACGAATACAAAATTCAAAAAGGAGGCATAATGAGAAGTGTCTTGAAACAGCCAAGTTACTATCGGAAAACAGTCAGCACATCTGGAAAGACTAAAACCATAATTTAACTATAAGTGAATGTCAACTGTGCAATTGTGTTGCAAAGACATCTTTTGGTGTTTTAAAAACAAAAAGCTGCTCTATCCCCTGTAATGTTCTTTCTGACCCCTCCATGTCTAGTCAGTCATTTAGCTGTAGTCAGGATAGCTCTGTACAGTAGGAGGTTGATGTGCCTGCCCACATTAGTGATGATATTGTTCAACTGGTGGTTGATGTGCCAGCTCACATTAAAGGCGATACCATTATTCATTTGGAGGTGGATAACACTACTCACCCTAGCATGCCAGTTTTTGTTGCCACATCTACACCTACCAAGTTAGTTATACATACGACAAGTACATCCACCTCGCCTGTCTTCAAAAGCGACATCACAGTACAACAGTTACTTGCTAAGCCACCTTCACAACCACTAACACAAAAGGAAGAACCCCTATTCACATCCATTGTTAGAAAAAAAAACTAGAAACAGCAAAAAGCAATATCATAAAATGCAAAACCAGAGGACAGCCAATTGTACTACAAAAACTAATTAAACATAGAAGAGAAACATCAGTCACCAGAACGCCAACAAACGTAAGCGATCTCAATTGCTTCACACTGTTAGAAAACATATTGCTGGAACATCAACTGATTCATTAGACCTGCAGCAGGCACATGAACTACAACGCTGTTCAGAAACGTCACGTCAGGAAATTTGCAGGAAAGCAGGCATTGAAAGTAGAGTTAGAATATCCAAAGAATTAGCAATAGCCATGAAGGAAACAGTAGGTCTTACGTGGGCACAGGAGAAAAAACAGAGAAGATTGAAAATTGAAAGACGCGCCAGAGGTATTAAAAATATAACTTCACAATTAAAATTTATAATGGAAACTCATTTGTTACAAATTTCTCCATCTGTGAATGTACAGATTAATCCTATAAAAAAAAAAGGAAGTGTGAATGATAATTGAGCGAAATTTTGGGGCTAGAGCAAATTATGGCAGTTGTTGCTTGAGATTGACAGACTTAACAGAGTGTGGAAATCATTTAATAGATGTATTTTTTAAATACACCTATTTATCTATTAAATTGAACATTTCGTTTTACTCATGACCATACTTATTTTTACATGACCATCGTGATGTATGATTGAGATAATTGTTAGCTCTCATGTTTTTGGGGACAACTGGGTGTGTTATTTTAGGTAATAAATGTGGACTTGCAATTTAATGTTTCAATAATTAATGTTTGACGCATGAAACCAAAACAAAACTTTGATATCCATTTTCTGCAGGTTTTCTACTTTTGATTTCTGTAATTTGTTATGCATGTTGATTGTGACCGATTTAGTGAAAATTGCATTATAAACAAACCATAACAAAATATAAAAAAAACGTAAATTTTACACTATTTCAGACTATTATATCTTCTGTTCTAATTGTGATAAAATGTTTGTTCTTGTTCTAAAATTTACTCTAACATTTCTAGTCTAGCTTTACGCAAAATTAAAGCCGGTATTTATAATAATAAAGTAGCCTAAAAACATTAATTAAGCCCTATCAAAAGTAAAATCCGCCACCTTTTTTTCCAGTTAGGAAGTTACCACGTGACCTCTGACACGATAGCTATAAATAGCGCGGTCGGGGGAAGAGGGGAAATAACTAAAAGATCGCTGGCAAACAGCCGTGCTCAATAAGAATAGGCTTTCAATAAACGTGAGCCAATTTCTCCTGTCACGTACTATTAGCTCAAGCTCTTTTTCTATTTCTTGGTTATCATTTTTATTTCTTTGTCCAGTTCCATTCTCCCTGTGTTTTTCTTCCTACTTATACTCGTAATTCTCTCACCCTGAGTACTTCAGAGCAAGGACTGTCATGTAATGCTATAAACAGGTTTCTACAGTGTGTGTGCTACTCACACCCAGCGTTTTTTCTCATCACTTGTTCCACTAGTACGTGTATGGTTCTTGGCATCAATTCCACATGATATTCTTGTCATAACATTTCAATCCTTGAATTCTACGCAAGCACCCATTTATGAAAGTCTAACTTTTTGGTTGTTTTTTAGGCTGAGTATTTATACCGCCACCTTCACATTACGATGTGCTCTGACAATAAAAAGACAGAAGTAGGAATTTGTTTCCATTTGTATGACGTCAGTGAACCTGGACTACTTTCGTGAATCGGTACCAAGAAGTAGCGAGCTATTCAGTCGATATAAATAACTATTATGTTGACTACAAGATATGAGAAAAGTTTCATGTAACCCAGTCAACATAAAAACCTAATATTAAGACCCTTGTTAAAGATCATTGCGCAAAACGATTTCCAGTCATTTGTATTTTCTTTACATTTCATTTTTTAATGCATCTAAGGAAGTAGCGGGTAAAACCGTGAACCAATCAGACGACATGCATGGAGGCCGTAAGAAGGAACATTAACTGTTCAATCACCTATTTGTCTTAAAATTTAATTACAAGACACCACAGAGAAGACATGGTCCGCAACCAGACGATATGTTATTGTCACGGATTGCCTCCCCTGCTTTGCAGTAGTGGTGCAACAATGGCCAAAACTCAAGAGTATCTAACTGGGTCGTCACAGGTGTTTACCTTCGCACAAGATTACTAATGGCAGAGATGTAGATAGAAGTGTAATGGCGCTTCTATCCGAAGGGAGCATTCACAAGATAATTCAGAAGTCAAGAACCATGCGGCATAGCGCTGAGCAATGGTTAACTTATATCTGTCCGTCGCCTTTTGTGAAGGATTTAAGCAATGGTTTTTAACCCGTTCAAGCCCCCAGCTGAGTTAATTCAGCGAATTCCTCTTATAATGGAATAGCTCTGTTTAGAGGTAAATATATACAGTATCTAGATGTATAAATATTAAATATTCTGGCTCATACGTTTGCTTTCATACATATAAAAAAACTGGAGCGACTATGATTGTTTAGTTTTAAAACAACTTGTAACAATTTTAATAACGAATTAGTCTTTAACAGTTAAAATAAATAAGGAAAATTTTGTGAAATTTTATATTGGAATCAAATTTTATCCTCACGGAGATTAAATAGAGGGTTTTATCAATGTCCGTTGCTTTCGCCTGTAAATAAGCACTTGTCTACTTGAGTCCTGCCGCCGTTGTATCGTCACGTTTCTGGTGATGTGGGCACTTCTTCGCCTAACTCGTCTTATGTAGGTGGTCTGTGATGTTTCCCTTTTCTCACAACTAAGGGCGTAGAAACGTTAGTCTTGCCGCTTCGTCCTCGAATGGTCTTATAGCTTAGTTCCACAAACTATTGGACAAAGTAGGAAACAAATGCCTCTGCTAAGTACATTTGTTTGAAGCACTCTGACAGACTCACTCTTCCGTTGTCCACCAACCATTGTTAATCTCTCAGAAGAATTAAATTCTTGAGCACATAACGTAGCTCAATGAATATGATTAAAATTCACCAATATTCTTCTGTATATTAACTGGGAAATGTGTCTGGTGTCACGTAGGGTTTATATTCATTTAATTTCCTACATTTTCTTCCTATTTGTTCACCCAAATTCTCTCTTTTATTATCTCTGTATTTCATTTTTCCTGTATATTTTTCATCCATTCGTTTTGCGAATATTATTCTCATATAATTCGCAAACTTTACCTTTTTCCTTTCTCTTAAACTGAGAATCGCGCTAGGACGATATTACGTAGATGTCAGGGCGTCAGAAGGCGTGATAAGTCGGTTCGCTGAACACAGGACGTAGCAAATCGTCTACATTCTCACCGAGCGCGCGAGCTTCTTCTCGGCATTAGTCCCGGTGAGGTGTGATACTTTACATCTGCACCGGGCAGTATCCAGACATTTGGCTGGAAAATCCCAAACTGACACGGCGCTCACTTGGGCAATGGAGTCAGGCTGTCTGGGATTTGAAACTGACACGCGTACATCGTGGTCAGTAGGTGACAGTTACGACACGCGTTAAGCGGACGTAAATGTTGGGAGTAGTGGAGATAATTTCGCTTGGCGAAATAAGTTTGGGCCCTTTGTCTGATTTTAAGATATTGGCCAAGTTTGAAACTTTAATTTCATTCTCGCTCATAGACTCCACAGTAGATAGGTCGCTCGAAAAAACAGAATAGCTGTTAGCGAAGATCTCAGTTTGTTTCGGCAATTTGTCGAACTTCTAGACTTCCAGAAATATTTTCAGCAATTTTATTCTTAAGTTGTGCGACTACCTGTAATTCTGTGGTTGAGGTAATTAATATGATAGATATATAGATTGTGTGAGTGTTAAAGTGTTAAATCGCTTAATTCATTTTAATCTATTTCTTTAGCGCAGAAGAGAAATAAAGTGGTAGGCTATTATATTTTCTAGGGAAGCATTCAGTGGAAAGCAGACTAATTAAAATTTCTAGCTTATAACGGCAATTGTAGCTATTTATAAATTTAATTTAACTGCTAATACTCAGTCGAGTGTATTTTTCTAAACTAACGTATAAACTCTAGAATCCAGCCTCATGAATGATGACGGGATACGCACGTGTTCCTAATTTATGAGGAGTGCTGATTTTTAAATATAACTTACGTCACGGGAAGTTTAAATGATAAGCAAAGCTCTCTGCTTGCAAGTTTAAATGTAAGTTTTAACCAGTACAGATTCTGTTATTATATTATATGTGTTATTTTTCCTCCACACAGTGAAAGTTTTGGGGTGACCCTAACTTTACCAGCACCTAGTAGTAGTTTCCATACTTGTGAAGAAATAGACAGTCCTTATTTTGAACCACGTGGGTTTTCTCAAGTAACACTGATCTGACGGTGCAAGTTAGACAGAAATACTAATATCCCTATAACGGGTTTTCAAAGACTGTAATGATAAATACTGGACCTTGGAGCCAGCACTTAATTTCTTCTAGAAACTCTATATAATTTGCTGCCTGGTGGCGTGAATATTTACAATCATTTCCCGACTAGATTATATCTTGTGGACAAATCTGTGGTGTGACTAAAGTGAATCCTATACTGAGGAAGGCACCGACCTGACATTCATCATTTTTTTTAGAAACCTACGCTATTGACACTGTGCTCTGTTAACTCCCGCGCCTGGAATAATTGTTAGGTGACTTAATCAGACATTTGAACAAATTTGCATACCAAGTAGTCGTTCCCGGAGACTCCAAGTTAAACAGGTCTTTTGGAACTGGGGACTTCTTGGCAGTAGACTGCATTTTTTTGAGTCTGTGTGAAAATCTAAAAATCAATGTGTTCCAAGAGGCAGCAAGCAAAGTCGTGAGTACTAGTGTGAGAAGCCATGGCGGAATGAATGAGTGTACGCTGGTTTGAGTGATATTTTTCACTATTTTATCTTTGACACCCTGTTGCTGTCCTAATTTTTTTTTCAATCTGCATAATTTGTTGCTAAGGCTAGAGTTCTTGTGTTTTTGTCTTAGGTTAAATCAGATTTTTTTTCAAACTCTGTGCATATAATTACGAGATAAAACAAAGACAACTCTTAGACTCAAACCCTATGTATCTGTGACTCGGGCGCCATCATCTGTTCTCTTAACGGGGCCGGGCTAAACCTAGAGTTAACACTATAACGGGGCTATCATCCTTGCAACATTTCCTTGATTTTTTATGACTATGTGTATATGTATTTTCCTTGATGTACTTTCTTTGATGTTGTGAGCCGATTTTTCCTGATATTAAAATCGCTCTTGAACTAAATAATCGTGTTTGGTCAGCTCGTTCTAGATAATATATATATCATTGTTATAGTTTTCCCACGTCTGTGTGTTTACCTGTCGTCACGTGTATGTGCGTGCCTGTGAGTGATAGAAATATACGTAATATGTATATTGGTGTAGTCTGTCTGACGCTGTAACAACTGTTGTAGAAGATAGGTGAGAGAGAGAGAAGAATTCTTTTCGCTTTCAGAGACAGCCACTATATCAAATCTATCATCTCACGTGTGTGGAAATTCTATTACCTTTCACTAACTCTCACTGAGTCTATCACCTATTCAAACCTATTCAGAAGGGACCAAACCTAGTCTTAATTCTCCTATCGGAAATCTACGACAAATGGGGTCTCGTCCGACGGATTTTTGAACTTAGAATAGGAAGACGAGTACGACAAATGAGGGCTCGTTTCCGGTCTTTGAACTTAGAATAGGAAGACGAGTACGACAAACGTGGACTCGTCTATCTGGATTTTGTATTTAAGATTCTTTATTCTGAAATAGAGTAAGGGTGTGATGTCTTGTGAGTTGTTGTATCTTTTAAAAAAATATTACCCCCTAGACTAGCGATCTGTTTACGGGCGTGCTGACCACACAAACTAATAAGTTTTTTTTTTCCACAGCATCTTTGAATAATATACATTTTGGTTACAGGTTGATTTTGTCGGGATATATGTTAACTGCTGATTGTAATACTAAATGCTGGTAAAGTGGTGAGTGTATAACATTCACTGGGTACTGAGGCAGAACGGCGTTTGAACTAAGTTAAGGAGTGTGTTTCGGACTTTTTGTCCAGATTAATTCCCTCCCTTACCCGATCTGACTTCAGGGGCGAACTTATAGTGGATTTTTAAAAATTAAGGGATTATTTTTCTCTTTAATTTTTGCAATATTCTTTTGCTTTTCCACTGTAGCAACTTATTTTTCAGTTGTAATCTTAACTACCATTTATTTGGCGTAGTCGTGTTTTGCATTGAGTGCTTTATTGCCGATAATAGCAGCGATAGTTAGATTTTATTTTGGAGGAGGTATCCCAGGGTTAAGGATATCATCTTTTGAATTTTTGGAAATTTTTTTCTCGTAAGTGGTAGGAACCAGGTTATTCTTTTTCCTATTTTCTTTCTCCACTAGTCTCAGTCACTGACATAATATGGCCGAGAGGGCAAAGCTTAGACAACTTCTCAGGGACGAAGCGAGAGAGGAGGGACTGGAAGGAGAGGAAGCGAAAGCTTTTGTCAGGGACGAACTTGAGAGATATGATGCGGAGAGGAAAGCAGCTGAAGCTAAAGAGGAAAAAGAAGAAGCTAGAAGGAAAGAAGCGGAAGCAGACCGGCTTTACAGCAGAAGAAAATGGACGAGGAAATGGAAATTCGCAGGATGCAGCATGAGGAAAAGAGAAGGAGAAGGAGAGACAGCATGAGGAGAGAAGAGAGAATGAGAACAGAGACAGCACGAGATGGCGCTTAAAACTCTTAGAGTTCCAAAGTCGTGGTGCTGCCTCTACCTCCAGCAATGGAGAGTCTTCTCCTCATTCTTCCTTAACTGACCCTGCTAACACTCAATCTCTTCAACTAAATGCTATGTCTTTCACTCTTGAATCTTTTCCTTGTCCAAATGAGAAGATTGACACATGGTTAGAAAAATTTGAGAAAATTGCAACTCTGTACGGGTTAGAGAGGTCGCGTTGGAATATGAAACTTTCCCAGGCCCTAAAAGGTTCTGCTTATGATGTTTATTCTAAGCTGGAAAGTAGCCAACAAGACGACTACGATGTGTTGAAGAAAGCGTTACTGGAGCGCTTTGAAATGAACGCTCGCAAGTTTTTGCAACTGTTTCGCAACAGCCGGAAAGAGAATTCTGAAACTTTTCACCAGTTCTCATCTCGTCTTAAGGGATATCTAACAAAGTGCCTTGAGCTTTCGCAGCTCCCCTCTACCTATGAAGGTCTTGAGGAACTTGTTCTAACTGAACAAATAAAGAACACTTTGTCTGCTGATACCCGGAGATTTCTCGCTGAGCAGGGGGCAGAAAAACTTGAAGACATTTTGGAAAAGTCTGAGCGTTATCACAATGCGCTGGCTGAACTACCGGCCACAAAGCGGAAACCGACAGAGGAGCATTTTCGAAAACATAACCTAGAGCAATCTTCTCAGGCTTCTAACCAAAACAACCACAGAGAAACTGGACCTCAAAAACCCCCCTCCTGAAAAATCCAAGTTCTACAAGAACAAGTACCCCAACCACCCCAAACAGTCTGATCAACCCGACCGCCCTACATGGCAGCGTAGCCAGAAAGGACAAGGTGGCAAAGGGAGAACCCCTGAGCACGGGACATATGATCAGACCGAGCACACCGAGCCGAAACGCATCGGATGCTTATTGACAGTCTCGCAAGGCGGAATTATTGACAGTGATTCCCAACCTGTTGGGGATAGACCCTCAACGCGAGGTACTGTTACTTTGAACGGTTCTCAAACTTCTTGCTTATTTGACACGGGGCTTTCTTACGATTGCATTGTTGCCAGAAACCTGGTCAAACCCGGTCAAGAGACAGCAGAGACCGTCAAACTTTGTGGAGTTCGTAAGAGTGATGCACCTACAGCGCTTCCCATCGCATTGGTGGAGATACACTCTGACTTTGTCAGAGGTGTGATCAAAGCGGCTGTTATGGATGATCCCATCTACCCAGTCATACTTGGCGGGAGATACGTGTGTATTGGGAAACCGGAAGAGCCGATTGTGGCAGCAGTAACTACAAGAGGGCAAACCAAGAAGGAACGGGAGCCTGCGCCAAATTTGTTACCTATGGAACTTAAAGAAGCGCAATACAAGGACCCTACTTTGGCACCCTGCTTTAGGAAACTGCCCATGGCTAAGGAACCCAAACAGCACGGGGACATTTTTTCTGAGGATGGCGTACTTTATCGGAGAACGGGCAAGCCTGACCAAGGTTACAACCAGCTCCTAGTACCGAAACAGTACAGAAGCCAAATCCTAGAAATGGGGCACTCTCTTCCCTTTAGCGGACATATGGGACAGAACGCCACAAACCAACGTATAACCACTCATTATTGGTGGCCAGGAGTGAATACTGATATTATCAGATATGTCAAATCCTGTGCCCAGTGCCAACGTGTACCACCCAAGCAACGGGCACCCCCAGTCCACATGGGTGAAATGCCAATAATGGGAACACCATTCGAACGGGTTGTGATCGACATTTTAGGGCCTTTCGAAAGGACTAAAAGAAGGAACAGGTTCATCCTGACCTTAGTCGATACATGCACTTTATGGGCAGAAGCTATCCCGCTAACATGCGCAGATGCCAAGCATGTCGCAGAAGCCCTCGTGCAGATTTTCACTCGGTTGGGATTCCCTCAGCAAGTGTTGACGGATAATGGATCTCCATACCGAAACCTGTTGATGGATGAGATCGTTAAGATCTTGAGGACCCAACACATCCACACTAAGCCATATACTCCGGCGGGAAATGGGCTCGTGGAACGTGCTAATGGAAACCTCACCATGATGCTAAGTAAGCTGGCACAAGTGAAACCTGAAGATTGGGATCTCTGTATTCCTGCAGCATTATTTGGCTACAGAGAATCTCCTCATACTTCCACAGGATTTCCGCCAGCTACACTCTTATTTGGCAGACCCATTAAGGGCCCGCTTGAAGCCTTACTTCAGTCTCTGACAGACGAGAAGGCGGATGAGACAGTCGTCTCAGCAAGTAAATATGTGTCGGTTTTAAAGGAACGGTTGAAACTAGGGTGGGACCTAGCAACGACTAACTTTAAGCGAGCACGCACAAAGCACGCTAACCGATACAGGAAAGTCGCGGAAGAGAGAGAACTGGAAGCAGGAGAGAAAGTTTTGGTGTTGCTCCCTACCGAGAACAACCAACTGAAGATCGGATGGCAAGGGCCGTTTACCGTCCTGAAAAAAGATTTCTAAGGCTAACTACCAGATCTCTATTGAAGGAAAGGAGAAGGTTTTCCATTTAAATCTCTTAAAGAGATACTTGGAAAAACCAGTGCCAACCTCCGACCATCTCCTGACGATCGCCAAAACTGACGAAGATGATGATAGTGGCAGGGATATTCCACCGCTATCACAGGAAATCTTTCAAAAATGTCAGAAGCGGCGACGCTCTTTCAAGCGCGCATATGAGACATTCCAGGGGAAGGAAACTTTGAGGAGTGGACTTGAGTAGGAATTGGACAGAGATGGAGGGGGAAGAGGAGAGGGAAGAAGACAGACACCCCGAAGCTACGGTTATAGGAAATTAAACTCCATAACGTAGACATGGAGTGCTTCCATATCTTAAAGGGGGGAGGCTCTGTCACGTAGGGTTTATATTCATTTAATTTCCTACATTTTCTTCCTCTTTGTTCACCCAAATTCTCTCTTTTATTATCTCTGTATTTCATTTTTCCTGTATATTTTTTATCCATTCGTTTTGCGAATATTATTCTGATATAATTCGCAAACTTTACTTTTTTCCTTTCTCTTAAACTGAGAATCGCGCTAGGACGATATTACGTAGATGTCAGGGCTGCAGGGCGTCATAAGGCGTGATAAGTCGGTTCGCTGAACACAGGACGTAGCAAATCGTCTACATTCTCACCGAGCGCGCGAGCTTCTTCTCGGCATTAGTCCCGGTGAGGTGTGATACTTTACATCTGCACCGGGCAGTATCCAGACATTTGGCTGGAAAATCCCAAACTGACACGGCGCTCACTTGGGCAATGGAGTCAGGCTGTCTGGGATTTGAAACTGACACGCGTACATCGTGGTCAGTAGGTGACAGTTACGACACGCGTTAAGCGGACGTAAATGTTGGGAGTAGGGGAGATAATTTCGCTTGGCGAAAATAAGTTTGGGCCCTTTGTCTGATTTTAAGATATTGGCCAAGTTTGAAACTTTAATTTCATTCTCGCTCATAGACTCCACAGTAGATAGGTCGCTCGAAAAACAGAATAGCTGTTAGCGAAGATCTCAGTTTGTTTCGGCAATTTGTCGAACTTCTAGACTTCCAGAAATATTTTCAGCAATTTTATTCTTAAGTTGTGCGACTACCTGTAATTCTGTGGTTGAGGTAATTAATATGATAGATATATAGATTTTGTGAGTGTTAAAGTGTTAAATCGCTTAATTCATTTTAAATCTATTTCTTTAGCGCAGAAGAGAAATAAAGTGGTAGGCTATTATATTTTCTAGGGAAGCATTCAGTGGAAAGCAGACTAAAAATTAAAATTTCTAGCTTATAACGGCAATTGTAGCTATTTATAAATTTAATTTAACTGCTAATACTCAGTCGAGTGTATTTTTCTAAACTAACGTATAAACTCTAGAATCCAGCCTCATGAATGATGACGGGATACGCACGTGTTCCTAATTTATGAGGAATGCTGATTTTTAAATATAACTTACGTCACGGGAAGTTTAAATGATAAGCAAAGCTCTCTGCTTGCAAGTTTAAATGTAAGTTCTAACCAGTTCAGATTCTGTGTATTATATTATATGTGTTATTTTTCCTCCACACAGTGAAAGTTTTGGGGTGACCCTAACTTTACCAGCACCTAGTAGTAGTTTCCATACTTGTGAAGAAATAGACAGTCCTTATTTTGAACCACGTGGGTTTTCTCAAGTAACACTGATCTGACGGTGCAAGTTAGACAGAAATACTAATATCCCTATAACGGGTTTTCAAAGACTGTAATGATAAATACTGGACCTTGGAGCCAGCACTTAATTTCTTCTAGAAACTCTATATAATTTGCTGCCTGGTGGCGTGAATATTAACAATCATTTCCCGACTAGATTATATCTTGTGGACAAATCTGTGGTGTGACTAAAGTGAATCCTATACTGAGGAAGGCACCGACCTGACATTCATCATTTTTTTAGAAACCTACGCTATTGACACTGTGCTCTGTTAACTCCCGCGCCTGGAATAATTGTTAGGTGACTTAATCAGACATTTGAACAAATTTGCATACCCAAGTAGTCGTTCCCGGAGACTCCAAGTTAAACAGGTCTTTTGGAACTGGGGACTTCTTGGCAGTAGACTGCATTTTTTGAGTCTGTGTGAAAATCTAAAATCAATGTGTTCCAAGAGGCAGCAAGCAAAGTCGTGAGTACTAGTGTGAGAAGCCATGGCGGAATGAATGAGTGTACGCTGGTTTGAGTGATATTTTTCACTATTATATCTTTGACACCCTGTTGCTGTCCTAATAATTTTTTTTTTCAATCTGCATAATTTGTTGCTAAGGCTAGAGTTCTTGTGTTTTTGTCTTAGGTTAAATCAGATTTTTTTCAAACTCTGTGCATATAATTACGAGATAAAACAAAGACAACTCTTAGACTCAAACCCTATGTATCTGTGACTCGGGCGCCAAAATCTGTTCTCTTAACGGGGCCGGGCTAAACCTAGAGTTAACACTATAACGGGGCTATCATCCTTGCAACATTTCCTTGATTTTTTATGACTATGTGTATATGTATTTTCCTTGATGTACTTTCTTTGATGTTGTGAGCCGATTTTTTTCCTGATATTAAAATCGCTCTTGAACTAAATAATCGTGTTTGGTCAGCTCGTTCTAGATAATATATATATCATTGTTATAGTTTTCCCACGTCTGTGTGTTTACCTGTCGTCACGTGTATGTGCGTGCCTGTGAGTGATAGAAATATACGTAATATGTATATTGGTGTAGTCTGTCTCGTTTGGGAGTTGCTCGTTTGAAGTTGCGAAGCTGTCTGTTCTGTGTCTCTGAGTTCGCTAGATATTATTTTCAGTTTCCAGTTCACATCACAGATTGTACTTCCCGGCAAACTTGCCAATGAGATTCATTGTATATTCCGGCTCTCACTACAATTCAATCGTAAGCTCTTTTTCGCACTACTTGGGTTGGGGTGTTTAAATTCAAAATATCCCCCACGTGTTTAAAATATTAAATTTAATATCCAACGCCTGACCTCTTTATAATAAGACATAATATTTCCGGTGACATCTTGTGCATTCTCACAAACAAATGTGTGAACATGTTTGCCTGGCGTAATCTCTTCAGCCAAGATGTCTACCCAGACAGATCTTTAATAATCACCAGGTATGGTCCCGCAAAGGCGATAAACGCATCTACCACCTGTGTAGTCTGTGTCACCGTTTGGTTGTACAGTGTAAAATACACTGTAGGTTTAAGTCAGTCGAACAGTTATTTGGGGTTAACAAGATGAAAGAGTATATAAAAATGGGTTGGAAAATCAGAATAATTTGAGTGATGGGCTATTCGTTCTTAACATGTGAGATAAAAGAATGAAAATGTAGTGTTTTTTGTAAGGGAGGGAACCTTTTTAGACTTTAAAGTAATCTAAATATATATCATTAGAGTTTACCAAATTTGCATATCAGACTAGTTTTAGTAAAGATATAGAAGGATTAATGAAACTAAGGTAAAGTACTAAGGGGAATAACTATGAATATTAACGCCCTTTACAAGTTTAGTGAGTTAGGATAGGGAAACGCACGTGAGAAAGTGAGCGAAATATAAACAGTTATGTAGCACAGTTCACGGGGTCAACAGCATAGAATTAAGCGTGGAGATAGGTGAGTGAACTGAATAACGGACCAATCGAATTCACTCAAAAACAACTTTGGACCATCAGATAGAAAATTGAAGGACGAAAGGAGATCAGTCCTACCAGAGAAGTTGACAGAGCAAGTCAAGTTTGCTGGGCTCTCGAGAAATGTGAAACCTGCGGTTTGCAGAAGGTCTACAGAATTAGCTAGATATAGAAAGGTAGTAATAGGAAATTCAGGAGAACACTTAGAATTGATTAATAATTTGTGCTGCTAAACCTAGGATTAGCTCATAGGGGTGCTAGTAGGTCAGTGATAGGTAACGGACTTCTGTATATTCCGGTAAGAGGTCTTTAATTCTAATTATGCTTGACTTAAGTGAAGAGAGACATGTTTTTTTTTTAAAACCAGCTCAACATATTGTCACAGGCTAATGAAGCTCATATTTAAGGGAGCGGGCTACAGAAGAGAATATTGAAGCTAAGGCAATATTAAAGCTTAAAACAAAAGTGGATAACTTTTATTATCAGATAGCCAGGATGGGCTGTCATACCAAGAAGATGAGACATTGTTATTAAACAGGAAAATTGCACAGAGTTTTGCAACACTGTTGTATGGTTATGCGCTCTCTCGCCAACGTAAGTATCGAAGCCAGATACTACAACACTTGTCGACGTTGGATTTACAAAATAGGTTGGTTTTGTTTGAGATGCTTCTTAACAGGGTATAAGACTGATCAGGTTGAAACAGATTAGAGGACAGAAGAGTAAATGGTGAATTAGATTACTGAGAAACAACTCATGCGCTCTCACTAAAGAGTAAGTATGAAGATGCCTCCACAGCTGCACCTGACATTATATAACTTTATGTGTAATTTATGAATTGATATTGATGCATGCAATTGAGCCAGGCCTGACAGGTTATAGTACTTTAGTCAAGAGTCTACAGTAAGGAATATAATAATAACATCTTTGGGAAAATACATAGAGCCTGGGTCTGGATGCCTGGATATAAAATGGAGATTGGAATGTACCTTTATGAAAAAGGATTGTGGAACATGTTATGTAAATAAAAGCTATTATGTTTGGAAATTCAGCACTCAAGTTGGTTTAATCAATAAAAGGATGTGGAGTGGGTATGTGAGAAAGAGTTAAACCTATATAACATATATAGCCTTAAAACCACTAGTACGAGCCAGTCGCTATACAACACCTAGGAGAGAAGAACGTGGTCTGGGTTGAAGAAAAGACGAACCTTATCTCATCCAGGAATCACCATCTCTGGCGAAACAAAGGCCAGTCAAGGAGATAGCTCTAACTTGGAAGATAGGTCAAGGACGGAAATCTGACCACGTTGGAATTAAATACTAGGCCTGCCTCAGTCACCTAGTATAGTAACAGTAGTAGTATCATTGTGACATATGAAAAAGAACACCAGCACTGTCACATCTGCCAGACAACCAGACACGGTCGTCGGCAACCCCAGACAAACAATCTAGTTCTTTTCAGCGATCATGCCATTTACCGTCTGGTGTAAACACCGTCATCAGCTTTTCACCTGGGGTCAAATGTTGGACCGACGCGTTTCAAAGGGTGGTCAGACTGAGAGAATAGATAAGCGTATGACCGGTATAATTACCTGGTATTATCGCATTTACCTTGCGGAACGTAAACAGTTCTGCGTGTAAAGCAGATATGGCCGTAGGGGAGTAGAGTGTTAGAGATTTCACCCTACTAGATTCAGCATAGAGAAAAATAATGAATGAAAGAGCAAAAAATTGCCAAATAACACCGGACAACAGCCAAAATGTATCCGAGACAAAAGTAACTATTTTTAACTAATTTGGACATGATCACGAATATGAACTTAAAAATCACAAATTAGCTCTAGTTTTCAAGATCGGGGGGGGGGGGGGGGTGTCAGTAGGCTGGTGGCTACACCTTCCCGACGCGAATGACTCAGTCCTTCTCCTTTTTCTATAGCCCTGGCGCGTGATTCCCCACGAGACGGATTGAACGCCAATTGGATTACGCAATCTGTAGCAATCATTGCAACCACATTTCCTCCTTGTCATCATTTGTGTTGTGGATTCTGTGAGTGCAAACGTGTCGTTCAAGATGCTTCGTGAATGTGTGAAGAGTGCGGAATTATTTTTGATATATTTGCGGACAAATAACTTTGCTATCACAAAGGCGACCCATTACACCGATGATAAAGAAAGCTTACAGCCTTTATTTTGGTTGTGAGATCGGTGACCAGGACCGGTATAAGGTCCCACACATATGTTGTCAATCCTGTGCAACGAATCTGCGCTGCTGGTTGAACCGAAACCCGATGCGTTTTGCAGTTCAAATGGTGTGGGGGGAACCGAAACCCCATCTTAATGATTGTTACTTTTGCATGACTCCTCCAATTAGTATTTCTAAGAAGAAAAAGCGGCCTGTGACCTATCCGAATATTCCCTCTGCTATGCGGCCAGTGCCTCACGGGGAAGGACTTCCTGTTCTGGACCCACCAGAATCTTATACTCTGGATGATGAAGAAGATAATAAGGCCAGTGGACATCCGTCACCTGTGAAAGCATCTACATCAAGAGATCCTGATTTCTTGCCCATTGAAGAGTCTGCACAGCCACATAAAATTACCCAGAGTGAATTGAATGATCTAGTGAGAGATCTGGAATTGTCAAAAAATAAAGCAGATTTGTTGGGGTCCAGATTGCAGCAATGGAATCTTCTAGAAGAGAATGCACATGTGTCTGTGTTTCGCGCTCGGCAAAAAGATCTGCTTCCATATTTCAAAATGATAGATAACCTCATTGCTTGCGTTGATATAGTGGGTCTGATGGCTGCACTACACATCAACTACAGAGGCGACGATTGGAGGCTGTTCATTGATTCGTCCAAGTTGAGCTTAAAAGCTGTGCTGCTCCATAATGGTAACGTTTTACCATCTGTTCCACTCGGGTATGCAGTCCACATGAAAGAAACGTACAACAACATGAAACAACTATTACACACCATCAACTATGACAAGTATAAGTGGCAGATTTGTGGTGACCTGAAGGTCATTGCCATCTTGATGGGGCTACAGCAGGGTTACACAAAGTTTTGCTGTTTCCTCTGTCTGTGGGACAGCCGTGCCAGGACTTCCCACTACAAGAAAAACCCGGGAAAAAGAATACTTAACGAACCACTTGAACAATCCCACAAGATCTTGGTCCCTCCTCTCCACATCAAACTTGGACTAATGAATAATTTTGTAAAGGCCATGGATCGAAATGGGGCAGGATTTTTATACCTTCGTGATAAATTTCCAATACTTAGTGAGGCCAAAATCAAGGAAGGTGTATTTGTCGGTCCAGAGATACGTCAGCTCTTCCGAGATCAGCGTTTTGATGATATCCTCACAGGTGATGAAAAGTTAGCTTGGAATGCTTTCCAGCAAGTGGCTACAAACTTTCTAGGAAACAATAAGGCTGACAGTTACCAGGAGCTTGTAGAACCCCTCTTGCAGCGCTACGAAAGACTAGGGTGCAACATGTCTTTGAAATTACACTTTTTACACTCTCATCTGGATTTCTTCCCTGCTAACTGCTGTGCTGTCAGTGACGAGCATGGGGAACGATTTCATCAGGACATTACTACCCTCGAAAATAGGTACCAAGGGAAATGGAATGCAGCAATGCTAGCAAACTATTGTTGGACCATTGTGAGAGATGCTCCAGAAACACATTACAAGCGACAGGCAAAAAGGCATCGTTGTGAATCATTTCCGCTATGAGCATTATTATCATACGGTATGTATATGCAAATGTGTAAAACTTGTTTTATAGATATTTTAAAAAACTAGAGCTAATCTGGTGTTTTAACGGCCATTTTCATATTCAGCAGCCCAAACAACATAAAGGTAACTTGGTTTAATCTCATACACACAAAAAGTCAAAATTTGTTGTCCAGTGTAATAAGCGATCGGAGAGAGAAATGAAGAAGAAAAGGGATACGGCCGGAGTGGCTGAAGGTGTGAAAGAGCCACCAAAATAACACGTACAAAAGTTTTGTCACAGTTATGACCTTGAAACTCAACCCCTGCTGACTCAAGTAGAACAGTCCCAACTACGATGATTTGGCCATGTATGCGGAAAGGGAGAAGATCGGCTACCACAACAAATATGGGAAACTAACAGCCAGGGATTCAGACTTCCAAGACGATCCAGAGTTCCCTTGGAGGACAACATTAGAAGGACCGAGGACTAGATTGGAACCAGGCTAGGAGGTAGCCAGCAGATATGATAATATGACGCTCTCTCTCTATCAAACCTCTACACGCCACGGTAGAAGAGGAACGAGTAAGTAAGTAAGTAAGCTATTGTATGTGCTTCACAGCGAGTATCGGTGTATCAAGGTATCATCAATTAATTGGACTTTTTTGCTGGGTTTCCCTGTTGAGATGGCGCCCTAAGCACGTGCCCTTAAAGTTTAATCCGGCCCTCTATGTACATATATTGATAAACTGAGTGCTGGTTTAAGAAAGGTTGAAGACCGCTGTTCTAGAGATATCGCGTTCGATAAACCTGCTTGTTTATAGCTGTACGCGTGTGGGTGCATATGTAGTGAGTTGTGTGTGTGTGTGGTACCGTTTTTAAGCACGCGAGGAAGACAGAGCGCAGTGAGTTAACGATCAGGTAAAAGAAGCATAAGAAGAAAACCAAATGGAAAGAAATAACGCTTGAAGTGTGAGAGATCTGCATGGAGGCAAATGTTGAGTCATCCTTATATGATTATCAGTTAAGCACAATGCTATAGTATGCAGATGTGAATGTTAACTTCTTTTTGTGAGGCCCAAATGTAACTCTGGTCTTTACCGGGTTGGCTGCATGTAGGAGGATCTCACTATGGACCCCATAATAGGTAGGTGGAACTGAGAAGCGGCTCTGTTGTCACGGATGGCCTCCCCTGCTTTGAAGTAGTGGTCCAACAATGGCCAAAACTCAAGAGTATCTAAATGGGTCGTCAAAGGTGTTTACCTTCGCACACGATTTCTCTTGGCAGAGATGTAGATTGAAGATTAATGACACTTCTACCTTAAGGGAGTTTCACAATATATTTCCAGAAGTCACGAACAATGTTGCATTTGGCTGAACAATTGTTAACGCATTATATCTGGTCCGTCGCCTTTCGTAAAGGATTTAAGCAATGGTTTAGCCCGTTCAAGCCCCCAGTTGGTATAATCCAACGAAATCCCTCTTAAAAAGTATAGCTCTGTTTAGAATATTATATATATATATTATATATACTATATATATATATATATATATATATATATATATATATATATATATATATATTATATATATATATATATATATATATATATATATATATATAATATTCTGTCTCATACGCCTGCTTTCATACATATAAAAAACTGGAGCGACTATGCTTGTTTAGTTTTAAAACAACATGTAACAATTTTAATAAGGCATTAGTTCTTAACAGTTAAAATAAATATGGAAAGATTGGTGAAAGTTAGATAAAATTTTTGGTCACGGAGAAGTAGGTGAGGATTTATCAAAAGTCCGTTGCGTTCGCCTATTTTACAAGAAACTTAACTTTAGCTGAGTCCTGCAGCTATGGTTCATTAATTCTGTGATGACGAAAGCCTTCTTCACACTCTCTTTCATTGTAGGCGGTTATGGTGGATGCTTTTCGCTCACACTAGCGGCGTTAGTACCACAAATCGTCTGATGGCTTGTAACCACGAACTTCAGAAAAAAAAGGAAATAAATGCCCTCTGCAAAGTACATTTGTTTGGAGCACTCTAACAAGCTCATCTTCTGGTTGTCCATCCACCAATGTTAATCTCTCAGAAGACTTTAATTCTCGAGCACGCACAACTGTAGTGGTTTTTGATGTTATTATGTGGTTGTTATGTTACCTAGAGTCCTGGATGAGGTCAGCTGTGAAGGCTCCTGATAATAACAGTTTATGTGAGTTACAGAAGGCCTTTCTGCTACCACTTATGACCTCAAACAGACCTATTCTACTATTATGTATGTTAGCTACGTTAAATGTCTAGGGTACTGAATTGTGATGTGTAGGTAATTAAATATACAGACACACACATGTAAATTCTAAGTCTAATACTAAGAATAATAATCTCTATGATAAAATCAACTAACACTGTCTTTAAAAGTTTAGATTTTCAATTTTTTAAATTTATTTAGTCCTGAACCAAATGTTTCTTCTGGTCAGGACGTATGAATTAATATGTATTTATCAAATAAAGGTGCATATATATATTGAACAATCAAATGAAAATTTTATACATAAATATATTGTTACATTGGTTAATATTGACTACAGTGTCTTTGGAAAAACTAGCAATGGATGTTTAGTTGGGGTGGTGTCATCATGCCCAATCTCTGTTTTATAATGTTCATTGTCCTTGAAATATGGACTGAGTTATAGTGTTTATCTCAACAAGATTTTATTTCTTTATTTATTGTGGACACGGTTGATGAATCTACAGCAGGCCAGGTTTTCACTTATCTGGCCTGTGACGATGCAGTACAGAATTCTAGTGGCCCACTCCTCACAATAGCTGGAGTAAAATGTTAGGCTGCTTCGGCCTCCACTCTTGTACTTCTACAAAAGCATCTGGCACTAGCGTAGTGCCAGACCAGAAACTCACAATTCAAAATGTGAAAACACAGTTACGTTGTACTAGCAAAACTCAGCTGAGCTGCTGGCTATAGTATGGCGTCCCACTGATAATATATAATATCTTCTGGAAATCACTCATTTAGCATTAACGAACTGTGTTTAAGGACAGTCTTTTAAAAATGGCACAAGCGTGCGTCTCTTTTTCAATAATAATATAAATGCTTTTGTCCAATCAGCGGATTTCCCCTCTAATTTTTTCAAATATTCAAACTAAAAGTCCAGTTTTCAGTCCAATCTTCAGTCTAGTGTGTAGTATTTTTTTTCTGTCGGTCACGTCTGTTGTTCAACTTGGTTTTTTTTCCCCAAAATTACACTTGTTTTTTGGACTAACTACAAGAAAAAACTAACACAAACCTGCCACTCACTTATACGATTTCTATGCTAAGTTATTTTTAGCTACCATCCTCCTACTTTGCCCCTGTAGTCCACTGCAGTTTGTTTTTATGCGTTCGGCTCGAAGGACGTCAAAATGTAACTTTTTAGTGAAAATATGCACAAAAAACTGTTTCGCTGGTCTGTATTTGAACAATTACAGGTCTTTCGTCAATAACTTCCGTGTTATCTGTCCGTCTGAAGGTAATTTCAAAGTATATTATTTGTCAGATTAAGATGGGCTATCAAACTAGCTAGTTTTTATTCTCCTGACTTTATTATTAAAGAAAAACTACTTTTCTCAAGGTTAGTTTTGAAATTTGTATTTTGAACCTTCGTCCACGGCGTTTGCCGCTGTATATATTCCTAAACAAAAACAACCAATTACCGTGAAAAACGTCCAAGTTACGACTGTGTTTCTAACAAGAGCTAAGGTTCGTTTTTCTACCAATTCCTTACATTGTGTCAACTAGTGGCGTAATTTTTTCTTTAAAACTACAAATTGCGTCTTTTTAGACTTTATAGATTCAAACACGTGTTCCGACCGTCATATTTTTTTTCTTTTATCTCCGTTTCCCTCCCGTCTAAAAGGGTAAACGTTTAGTCTGCATGTTCTAATATAGTTAGTTTCAATGGCGCTAGAAAACGCTGGCGTAGGCGAGAATGTATCATCATATCTTACGTATAATTTTATCCCTACATGTTATTTTACCTATTATCTTTATAATTGGAGAATTTTAATAACGTATGCATCACTGTAATTTCACCACAACAACGTTTTCGCTTCCCGAGAAGATGGATTATTAAATTCATTTTTTAATATGTACTCTGAGAATTAAACAGGGTTAACATGTGTCTGGACAGTGAGAATATGAGTTTGTACCTGAATCTAACATTAAACTAGTTACATACATCTCAAAAATGAAACCATTTTACACTTGTGCTCATAGGTACACATGATGTAATCATCAATACTCAGTTTTTTTGTATTGGAGTCCTGTGGGTCACCTTTGCTGTCGGGGTTTCCGCACGATTAGTCAGAAACAATAAACCAGCGCTCTTGCAGTAGTGGTTCATGCATAACTATTTTCATATGTTGAGGTTCCCAGCCTGAAAAATAACCACTTAGCAAGAAACCTGTTTAAAACTTTACATTTGTAATATATATGGTTTACATTACCCCCAACGGTTTTATGGGATTAAGCTTTACAATCTCCTTGTACAGAGATTTAGTCACTGGACACAGCTCTGTATTAGATTGCTTCGAAATCACTTAGGTCTGGATGTTAGAGTTGTTGTCGTTAATTCCTCTGACGGTACCGGCGGGTGTTCTGCGAAATCCAACTGGCCTGAAAAAACATTTCTTTAATTTCTCTATGACTCTTGGTGCTGGGACATAATAGAGTAATGGTTTCCGACATGCGGATGTTCTGCGAATTGGGTCACTGGCCTGGGAAAACTTTTGTTTTAATTAGAAGTAAACGATGAGTTTTTTTGAACTGATCAACATGCCTAAGTTTCCGAGTCTTGTATTAAAAATGGGGTTTACTTGTAAATTCCTAAGTTGCCCAATACTTGGGGATCTGTTTACTTATTGTTGTGGAATTTCTAAGTCAACATGTCTCTTTTTTCTTTCTATTAGCTTTTTATTTGAGTCGTTAGTCTATGGACATTTTGCGCTGCAGTGTGTGTACTGACTTTGTTTCACTGACATTAATAATCTCAACCTCTACACCCTCACGGTATAAGTAAGATAAGTGAAGTAGTATATCTCACAATCCTCAGTTCAAAATCCATGGCTGTGTTTGCCTAATTTTTTCAGAATGAGATAAATTGTAATTTACCGGCCTGTTGGGGTTCAACACGGATTCAACCAATTCCATCGAATCTTCGTTTCAGCACTACGTGGGTATGGGTGCTTCAAATTAAAAAAATACCCTCACGTGTTCCAAAATATTAAATGTTAATATCCACGCGTGGACCTCTATGGATCATATCGTTGCGTCAGACTTCCGCCGGCATCTTGTGCTATCTTCACAAACAAATGTTGTGCATTGATACTGCTTCCGATGTTATCGTCTGCAAATCTTAAGTTTCCAGACAGATTTATCTGGGATCTCGACACAGACTCAGTACATCGGATGTGCAATTACGGGTATGTTTATCTTTCGTCTTATGCAAGCATCAGGGTCGTAGTATCCCAGCTGGAGTAGAAGTGATTGGCCGTACTAACGTTCAAAGATGATCAGATGATAGAAGATGACCGTCTGATTTCATGATCAAATTTGGCCAGACGAAATGAAGCGGAAAAACTTATCAGTCGCTGTATCGGTCAGAGTTTTACATGGTAGTTTAACAGTTCTGTTGGGATCGGTCAAAGCAAACATGGTGAAAATATAAAGATAGTCTCGTGGCCGATACTTCCGTAGGATTATGTTGGTGGCGTTGTTAGAGATTCGCCCTACTAGATCCAGGCATAGAGAGGGAAAAATGGTGCATAAATATGCCACATAATGATGATATGGGAAAGAAAAAATAAGAAAAATGAAAGGTCACTTCGCACGGGAATGTAATGCAAATCCTGCCTGAGTGGGGACTTTGATATTGCACAACCGTATCGAAATCTGTTGATCAGGACGTGGTGATTTCTTGGAAGAGCCCAGTATCAGAGAGTAATTATAACACCCACAACCAGAAAGTGAGAGTACACTGAGATTGAAAATGGTCGGGTTCCCAGAGGTCGAATAGAAACAATGACACGATATTAGCTAGTTTTAGTGCAGACTGAAAGAATGGCTGAATCTGCAGTGTGCCGTCTTATTGCTTATTGAAGAAGGGTAAAACTATGAGTTTTAAACATGGCACCTAATGACGCTTAAATGTTTGCTCCAAGTCTGATTGATAGTGGTGTTCAGAACCCCCACCCTGAAGTATTAGGTGGGGGGGGGGATGGGGAACAAGATAACACTCTTCCTGGTCATTAAAAACTATGAGGGGGTTTTTGTTCATGGCTTTTGGGGGGGGGTCTAGAATATATATGTGTTTTTCTCCGGTAAAATTGAAGTGCCGGCTAGTTTTTGTTTAGTTGGGAGTGGTTTTAGAAGATTTTGTTTGGTTTTGTTTTGTTGAATGATTAATGTGATTGTTGATTATGGTGGTTGATTAGGATTTGGTTTTGTTTGAAGTTAATCAATAAGAGGAGGGGGGTTAAGGTACTTTTTTGGATATTTAGATTGTGATTTTAGATTGAAGATTAGTCCATGGGAAAATAGTGTTTTTTGTATTTATTTTTTTTAGGTGTTGTCATGTATTTTTAAATTTATTAAATTTTATATTAGATTATAAGATTTTTATATTTGTCCCCTCACGCCAATTAATTACACTTGTTGTATCTGTTGTTTTTCGAAATAAGAACTGGGTTTTTTATAATTTTAATGTACCAAAAATGCAACCACTTTTAGGTATTTCATAATTTACGTGAAAATTATTTATAATTGTTGGTGTTGAATACTTGTTATTATAAATTTATTGTAAAATAAAAATATAGCATTTAAAACTATTTTTATATATTTATGTGTTAATGTTGGAAAAAATTAAATATTATCTAAGTAGATTTGTTGTTATATTTTATTTTAAAAATTTTGGTTAATTTAATCAAATTTTGAAATAATATAATAGAATATAGATTTTTTTTGTTTTGATTGAATGTTATAATCCAAATAAATATAAGCATAAATTGAAATTTTTTAAATTTTTTATTTAAATTTATAATAATTTAAAATTATTATTATTTTAGGTTTATTTTTTGTTAAATATAATTTTATAGGATATTAAGGGAATTGGTTTAATTAATAATATTTTAAAATATAAATTATTATGTTTTTTTAAATAAATGTTAAAATTTAGATATAAATATATATTAATAAAGGTTTGATTTTGTGTGGTTTTCAAACTTGTGTAAATATTTTGTTTAGTTAATAAAATATCTAATCAAAAAAATGAAATATTGTGTGTGTTGTTTGTAATATAATAAAATGATTTAAATTTTTTAAATATGGTGGATAATTATTAGAAAAATTTAAATTGGTTTTTATTTTATAAAGTGATTTAAAATTTAAGTTGAATATAAATTATATAAAAAAAAATAAATTTAGATATTCATATTTAATAAAATGATAGAATTTTAAGAAAAAATTTTTTAAAGGATTTTTTTAAATAATAAAAAATAATTAATATATCTTAAATAAATAAAAAAATGTTGTGAGGTGGATTGAACTTTTAAATAGAAAAAACAAGATATATTTTAATTGAAAAATTTATAAAAAAATTTAAAATAGAAAAAAATAATAAAATATAATAGTTTTGATTTAAATATATAAGTTTTAATTTTTTTAGGTTGTTTAAATAGAGAAAGTTAATTTTAATAATAGATATAAATATTTAGAAATAAAGATATATTATATATAAATAAGATATTAAAAAAAATGATTTATAAAATATTATACTTATAGGTTTACTAATTTATTAGTTTGTTTATTGAATATTTTAATATATAATAATAAATAATAATAAATTATTAAGAAAATAAAATAATAAAGATTAAATATATATA
>JAMPIV010015336.1:0-15000 GCA_024509875.1 Oreohelix idahoensis
TAATTATTCGTTTAAGCAAACACGTTTTTACTTTGAAACTTTCTGTTTAATTTTTGCTATTCTTTTAACATTTATAATGTATTTCTATATTTCTTTATTTATTTTTAAAAATAAATTTCTACACCTCCCCTAAGTCGGGGCCCGATGCGACCGCACCTGTCAAACTACCCAAGAGCCGACTGTCGCGAAATTGTTTTCAAGTCATTGCAAATGAGTTCAGTTAGATTTATAAACCCATCTACGATCGAGTGACCGCTTTCAAAATGGCGGCGTATAAGCGAAACGTGTATCGGACAGAGGGAATCGCCAACAATAATTAAAAATAGAAGGGAACCCGTAGGAAAAGGATTTTACATTTCAGTACAGGGAAGGATGGTGTATAACTGCATATAAGATGGAACGGTAGGAAGTTCTCATTTACGGAGATATATGCGTATTTCGGCTGCCCACAGTTACGCTAACAGCTGGTAAACCCACTTCTGTTCGAAATATTAAAATCAACAAATAACAGTTTGGGAATTTACATGGATAGGAAGATAGAGTTTTATCAGCTGTATAAAACTAGATAAGATGGAACAATAGGGATATTATATATGCTGAGAATGAGAAAGGCAAAATTTCAGTCGACGCACAGATCGGCTGAAATCACGGTTCGGGAAGGATTTTTTCAGGTTAAGTTAAGCTGTGACGTCGGTACTCTCCGATACGTCCGCGCTATAGGTATTTAAAGCGGATCGGTAAACTGAGAGAGAGAGATCTAACAGAATAATATTCAAAGCCAAAGAAACTAACTGGAAGGAGTTTTGTCAGTCACTTAAACCTAGCACTCAAATTAGAGAAGTATGGAGAAAGCTTAAGGCAATCAAAGGGAACAATAAGAAAACAATAATGCCAACAATCAAACTACCAAAGAGAGCAGAAACAGATAAAGAAAAAGCTAATGCCCTTGCCGAGTATTTCTATAAAGTCAGTGCAAAAAGTAGCCTTGGACAGGAAGAAAATGAGAGAAGAGAAAGACTTAGGATACAGTTTTTAAAAGAAATACCAGACCAGATAGATGAAACAAACTATTTAGATGCTGATATAACAGAGGAAGAAGTAACTAATGCAATAAAAGATAAATCTAATACTGCCTCAGGGCAAGATATACTTAGTTATGAAATCCTTAAGAAAGTACCCAAAAGAACTATAAACATAATAACTTCACTTTATAACAAAATCTGGAACTTAGGAAAGATACCAAAAGCATGGAAAGTAGCTATGATAGTACCCATTCTAAAACCCAATAAGGAAGCCCATGAAGTAAGTTCATATAGGCCTATCTCCTTAACATCACAACTAGGTAAAATACTGGAAACTGTTGTGAATAAAAGAGTTAAATTCTACCTGGAAAAAAAACCAGTTATATAGCCCAAACCAGTCAGGGTTTAGAGCAGACAGAAGTACAGTAGACCAGCTTGTAAGATTAGAACATGATGTAAAGCTAGGGTTCAAGAGGAAAGAGAAAACAGTAGCAGTCTTTCTAGATGTAGCTAGAGCATATGATGAATGCTGGCGCGATGGAGCTCTTTACAAAATGAAAAAGATTGGCATTACTGGTAAAACCTATAGGTATCTAGAAAACTTTTTACAGGACAGGTATTTTGCTGTACAGGTGAATAATGATAGGTCAGAAATATATGAACAACAGAATGGGATTCCTCAAGGATCAGTGATCTCTCCTTCAATTTTCACTATAGCTGTAAATGATTTAGCAGATGAATTTAATGACATAAAGAATGCAGTATCACAATTTGCAGATGACTGTGCCATTTGGCGATCTGGAAAAAACTTGGACCATGTTTACAAAAAAACTTCAAAATCAAATAGACAAAGTTTCAGAGTGGATGAAAAGTTGGGGCTTCCAAATTAATGTAAACAAAACAGTAGGTATGATTTTCAGCAAAGGAAATTTTAAAAAAAATAACAAAATCAATATAACCATTAAAGGACAGAAAATATGTACCTCCTCAACAACTAGATTTCTGGGCGTAACTTTAGATAAACAACTAAATTATAATAAACATATAGACAATTTGGTAGAAAGCTGTAGGGGACCCCTAAATATACTAAGGATTGTAAAAGGTAATGGATGGGGGGCCAGCAATAAAATAATGCTTATGTTCTACAAGTCCTTCATCAGGGGGGAAACTGGATTATGCCAGCATAGTCTATGACTCAGCTGCAGCTTCTAACAAAGCAAAACTGGACAGGATTCAAAATGCAGCCATGAGAAACATTACAGGTGCATTTAAATCGACACCAGTAGAAGCTCTAGAAGTAGCTCTCGGCATACCTCCCCTTGGTCTAAGACGGAAAGAACTGAGATTAAATTATTGGAGTAAAGTAGCACAAGAAGTGACCCACCCAGCACATAAAGCATTTGTCAAAAAACCAACCAAGTGTATGGGACGTCCCCTTAAATAAAGATAGATATCCAACAGGATGGAGAACTATAGAAGACCTATGCAGTTCAAAGAACTATCAAACACAATTGAAAATAGTAATAAATACAGAAGCAAAATACCACCCTGGGAACTAAAATCACCAATCATAGACTACTCACTTACTGAAAAGATCAAACAAAACATAGAAGATAAGGAAGCCAAAATGATAAGTAGAAAGTTCATAGAGCAACTAACTAAACAAAGTCTGGCCGTCTACACTGATGGATCCAAGGGTGATAGTGGGCAACTAGGTGCCGGAGTTGTAATACCACAATGGGGAATAAAAAAGAGCTACAGTATAACGGAAGGGGCATCGATTTTTACTGCAGAGATGGTAGCAATTCTTAAAAGTCTAGAAATAATCGAAGATAACCACCAGAAGCTGTTACGATATTTACAGACTCACTATCATCACTACAAGCACTAGAACACCCAGGTAAATGTAGCCGGCCAGACATAAAGGAAGAAATTCTAGCAATTAATACATCACTAGAGAACAGAGGATGTAGTGTGAGGCTAGTGTGGGTTCCAGCACACATAGGTATAGCTGGCAACGAGTTGGCAGACCAGAATGCCAAGAAGGGAAGAACAAGTAAAAAAACAATATAAAAGCAGGACTGGGAAGGTCAGAGATCAAGAGCCAAGTGAAGGAAACTATAAACGAGGAATGGAAGACAACATGGAAGGAAAGTAGAAAAGGCAGACACGCGTTCAAACTGCTGAAAGAACCAACGAGGACATGCCAGGTCAGAGAAGAATTAAAGATACCATCGAACAAAAAACTGTGGCGTCTCCGACTCGGTGCAGCATACTTCATGGTAGAAGAACCACACTGCCAAGAATGTCAGGAAGAGAATGACATAGACCACTACCTGATCCACTGTAAAAAGTATGAACAACAAAGGCTTGAATTAAAAACTTACTATAGAAATCACAATATAGACTTAACAGGTGATAAGGTTTTAAGTATAGATGCCCCAAGAGATGCCCAATCAATACTTAAAAGATATATACATAAAACAAAGGAAAAAATATAAGGTTAGAACTTCAGGAAAATCATCCAACTAAATAGAAATTAAGCAGCAAGAACTAACAAAGCATTAACAAAAAAAAAAAAATAACTACTCATAGGACAAGGAAAGACAAGGTATAAAAAAAAAAAAAGGGACAACAACTCAAAAAGAACAAATACTAATACAAATTAAAACCAAGTGTAAAGGACAATAGTTATCTAGAAACAATACAAAAGAGAAAATAAAATTGACAAATACTAATATAAATAAAAATCAGCAACTGCAAAAGACAACAGTTATTTAAATTGAATACAAAATTAGTAAAGAAAATGACACTAAATACCCCAATTATAACCAACTTTCAGGTTGAACAGGGTAGACCAAGATGGAAAGAGAAGAGGCAACAATGATCAGAGGTTGAGTGCCCGATCTCCACCCATCATTTCATCAAAACAACAACAACAACGAGAGAGAGAGATACACATTCACCGTTCGAAGACCAGGGAGCACGCAGCGTTCGCACACAACCGGGAGAAATACAAACCAGATAAGTTGAATTTAATTTATTTGCTGTTTCTATTTTGTATACAATTTAAGCGGTTAGTATAATTGTTGATTGCTTGATACTGGCTAGGAGTGATAATATAAAATAGGAATAGCCATAAATTAAAAAGAAACAAATAAATTTTAATAGGCCCAGGCGCCACGTGCTTTCCATTGCGTGGTACGGTAGACATTTTTACTTTGCTTAACTCATCAGAAAATAGCAAAAAGTTGAATCATCCTAAACTGTAATCATAGATCCTAGTAGTGTTAAGGGAATTTTAGATTTACCAGATCGAAAGATTTGAACCAAAATAGACCAAACTTCTAAGAATAAGAACAAGATAGCACAATAAAATAATTAAATTAATAACAAAATAAAAGAAAGGGAGCTAAAAGAAATAGGAAAGAACAATAAGTAAAGAAATTCAAATAGGAAATTAGGACATAGCTCATAACCAAACATGGCACCTGTAGTCCTAACTAGATCACAGTCAGGTGAAGGCAAAACGTGGGCAGAAGCAGTTAAAAAACAAAGATAGGGACACCAGGCACGATAAACTAGAAGAGAATAGTCAGGCCCCCATAGAAGAAATTTCTAACCAAAAAAATAGCAATGAAAGTACCAAAGAAGACTCAAGACATAAAGCATCCCAGGCAGTTTCCCAAAATAAAGATGTAGTAAACATATGTCGGTTAAAGATAACACAAGTAGCTGGTGAGGTTGTAAAGATCAAAGCACTAGATGAAGACAAAATTATAAAAATCCTTGATCCTGTGTTAGGCAAAAAGGCGATAGCCAAAATTTCAAAAACCCATTTTGGCATAATAATTACCCCAAATCAGAGCGACAGAATAAAAGAGATATTAGAGGAACTCAAAGTAGAAGCAAAAACAGTGACTCTGGCACACGACATAAAAGTAAAGATAGAGCTGGCAAAAGAGACCAATAGGTGTGTGTTAAAAGGGATAAACACTAACCTTTCAAGCGAGGAAGTTATGAACATCCTCGCAAAACATAACCCAGACATAAAGCTGGTACACGTGGACAGAATAATGGTGAAAGGGAGTATTGTAACCCCAGTGGTTATAATAACGGCAGAAGGGAGGGAAACCCCTAAAACTCTACTGTTTGGGAAAACCAAGAAGCACACAGAAACTTACATTCCCCCTGTGCTGCAATGCTCCAACTGTCTGAAATTCGGCCACGGAAGGAACAATTGTAAGGGGAAAACAGTTTGTAGGTACTGCTCCAGTAATCACCCCTCTACACAGTGTGAAAAGGCAAAGGCAGATACAGACTACAAAAAGGCGAATGGAAACAGAAAATGTATCAATTGTAAAGGGAACCACAGTGCCAGGTATCAGGGCTGTCCAGTGTACCAGCAAACAAAACAAGCACTAAAAGAATCCATTTTAACAAGAACACCATTTAAAACAGTAATGAAAGAAATAAAAGAAAACACAAAAAACACAAACAGTAAAGTTGTAGAAGAAATCAAGTCTCTTAAAGAAGAAATCAAAACTATAAAAACGCAGCAGTCAAAAGAGCAGAAAATAACTAACAAAACAAAAGAAACAGCCAGCCAGACAGTTCAGCTACAACACTGGAAAATGTGAATTCACTGAAAAGTGCAGAGGCAGTGCTTCAAGAAGTGAAAGCCATACAGCACCAAATTTCCCAGGATATAGCTAAACTGACTGTACTAAAAGAAGAAAATGAAATGATACTAGTCAAACTGTCTGAACAAAAAGAAGAAAGTGAAATAATACTAAAAAGAATGGAAAGTGAAAAACAGGAGATTAACATAGGAAGAGAAGGGAATGTAGCATTGGATGAAAATAGGAAAGTGGTCAAAAAGAACAAAAGCAACCTAGAAGAAACTATCATAGAAACTATCAAAAAACGATTTGAGGGACTTTTACCACACTTAGCGGAAGAAGTTAGGGAAATAATGACAAGTTTAAATAAGGATTTTCTTGACAACTTGATGGATAGTGGGTCCACAAGTACAGGAAATGCAGAATAAGAGCAAATTTGATAGCTAACCAAAATAAAAGGTAAACTAGATGATGTAAAAATTCAATTTAGAAAGATTTAGAATTATCCAGTGGAATTGTAGGGGTATTAAAAAAAATTTTGCACCCCTACTATCAGAGACTGGATTAACTACTGATATATATGCTCTTCAAGAGACCCATTTAAACCCAAATAATAGATATAGTTGTAAGGGCTTTAAGATACTTAGACACGATAGGAAAGAAGGTAGAGGAGGAGGTGTCGCAGTCTTAGTTAGCGAAAAATTTAAAATCATAGACTGGGAAGTATTTAATACAACCAATATAGAAGGTATCCAGGCTACTATAGCAGCTGAACCAAACAATCTAACAATTCTAAATGTATATGCTAAAGATGGCACAATTAAAGATGAAGAAATACTAGCCATAAGCACCAGACTAGGCCCCAAAACAATCATAGTAGGCGATTTTAATTCCCATCATTGTGCTTGGGGTGGACAACATGCAGATAATGCAGGAAAATGCCTACTTGACTTCATAGAAAACAATGAACTACTAATACTAAATGATGGATCTGCAACAAGAATTAATCCACAAGCTAATAGGGCAGACTCAGCAATAGACATAAGTATAGCAACTAACAACCTAGCGAATGTAAATTGGGAAGTGTTACAAGACACAAACTCAGATCATCTGCCCATTGTAATAACCATGCATGAAAATGTCATTCCAAACCCAGAACCAGAGAAACCTACCTTCAACTATAAAAAAGCAAACTGGGAAGCTTTCCAATCAGAGCTGGAGGGGATGGAATATAAAGACATGGAATCAGATGATACTGACTTGTGGGCAGAAACACTGACCAATGAAATTCTGAAAATAGCAATAAAGTATATACCAAATAAAAATATGCCACAACACCTTAAATCAATAAATAACATTAATAAGAAAAGAGAAACTCAATGGAATAAAGAACCAGTTGCCTGGTGGAATAAAAGCTGTGCAGAAATTCATGAGAGAAGAAAAAGGGCCTTACAAAAATATAGAAATAACAGAACAGAAGAAAACTATGATAAGTATAAACTTATTAGGAATGAATCTAACAGAATAATATTCAAAGCCAAAGAAACTAACTGGAAGGAGTTTTGTCAGTCACTTAAACCTAGCACTCAAATTAGAGAAGTATGGAAAAAGCTTAAGGCAATCAAAGGGAACAATAAGAAAACAATAATGCCAACAATCAAACTACCAAAGAGAGCAGAAACAGATAAAGAAAAAGCTAATGCCCTTGCCGAGTATTTCTATAAAGTCAGTGCAAAAAGTAGCCTTGGACAGGAAGAAAATGAGAGAAGAGAAAGACTTAGGATACAGTTTTTAAAAGAACTACCAGACCAGATAGATGAAACAAACTATTTAGATGCTGATATAACAGAGGAAGAAGTAACTAATGCAATAAAAGATAAATCTAATACTGCCTCAGGGCAAGATATACTTAGTTACGAAATCCTTAAGAAAGTACCCAAAAGAACTATAAACATAATAACTTCACTTTATAACAAAATCTGGAACTTAGGAAAGATACCAAAAGCATGGAAAGTAGCTATGATAGTACCCATTCTAAAACCCAATAAGGAAGCCCATGATGTAAGTTCATATAGGCCTATCTCCTTAACATCACAACTAGGTAAAATACTGGAAACTGTTGTGAATAAAAGAGTTAAATTCTACCTAGAAAAAAACCAGTTATATAGCCCAAACCAGTCAGGGTTTAGAGCAGACAGAAGTACAGTAGACCAGCTTGTAAGATTAGAACATGATGTAAAGCTAGGGTTCAAGAGGAAAGAGAAAACAGTGGCAGTCTTTCTAGATGTAGCCAGGGCATATGATGAATGCTGGCGAGATGGAGCTCTTTACAAAATGAAAAAGATTGGCATTACTGGTAAAACCTATAGGTATCTAGAAAACTTTTTACAGGACAGGTACTTTGCTGTACAGGTGAATAATGATAGGTCAGAAATATATGAACAACAGAATGGGATTCCTCAAGGATCAGTGATTTCTCCTTCAATTTTCACTATAGCTGTAAATGATTTAGCAGATGAATTTAATGACATAAAGAATGTAGTATCACAATTTGCAGATGACTGTGCCATTTGGCGATCTGGAAAAAACTTGGACCATGTTTACAAAAAACTTCAAAATCAAATAGACAAAGTTTCAGAGTGGATGAAAAGTTGGGGCTTCCAAATTAATGTAAACAAAACAGTAGGTATGATTTTCAGCAAAGGAAATTTAAAAAAAAATAACAAAATCAATATAACCATTAAAGGACAGAAAATATGTACCTCCTCAACAACAAGATTTCTGGGCATAACTTTAGATAAACAACTAAATTATAATAAACATATAGACAATTTGGTAGAAAGCTGTAGGGGACCCCTAAATATACTAAGGATTGTAAAAGGTAATGGATGGGGGGCCAGCAATAAAATAATGCTTATGTTCTACAAATCCTTCATCAGGGGGAAACTGGATTATGCCAGCATAGTCTATGACTCAGCTGCAGCTTCTAACAAAGCAAAACTGGACAGGATTCAAAATGCAGCCATGAGAACCATTACAGGTGCATTTATATCGACACCAGTAGAAGCTCTAGAAGTAGCTCTCGGCATACCTCCCCTTGGTCTAAGACGGAAAGAACTGAGATTAAATTATTGGAGTAAAGTAGCACAAGAAGTGACCCACCCAGCACATAAAGCATTTGTCAAAAACCAACCAAGTGTATGGGACGTCCCCTTAAATAAAGATAGATATCCAACAGGGTGGAGAACTATAGAAGACCTAATGCATTTCAAAGAACTATCAAACACAATTGAAAATAGTAATAAATACAGAAGCAAAATACCACCATGGGAACTAAAAACACCAATCATAGACTACTCACTTACTGAAAAGATCAAACAAAACATAGAAGATAAGGAAGCCAAAATGATAAGTAGAAAGTTCATAGAGCAACTAACTAAACAAAGTCTGGCCGTCTACACTGATGGATCCAAGGGTGATAGTGGGCAACTAGGTGCCGGAGTTGTAATACCACAATGGGGAATAAAAAAGAGCTACAGTGTAACGGAAGGGGCATCGATTTTTACTGCAGAGATGGTAGCAATTCTTAAAAGTCTAGAAATAATCGAAGATAACCCACCAGAAGCTGTTACGATATTTACAGACTCACTATCATCACTACAAGCACTAGAACACCCAGGTAAATGTAGCCGGCCAGACATAAAGGAAGAAATTCTAGCAATTAATACATCACTAGAGAACAGAGGATGTAGTGTGAGGCTAGTGTGGGTTCCAGCACACATAGGTATAGCTGGCAACGAGTTGGCAGACCAGAACGCCAAGAAGGGGAAGAACAAGTAAAAACAATATAAAAGCAGGACTGGGGAGGTCAGAGATCAAGAGCCAAGTGAAGGAAACTATAAACGAGGAATGGAAGACAACATGGAAGGAAAGTAGAAAAGGCAGACACGCGTTCAAACTGCTGAAAGAACCAACGAGGACATGCCAGGTCAGAGAAGAATTAAAGATACCATCGAACAAAAAACTGTGGCGTCTCCGACTCGGTGCAGCATACTTCATGGTAGAAGAACCACACTGCCAAGAATGTCAGGAAGAGAATGACATAGACCACTACCTGATCCACTGTAAAAAGTATGAACAACAAAGGCTTGAATTAAAAACTTACTACAGAAATCACAATATAGACTTAACAGGTGATAAGGTTTTAAGTATAGATGCCCCAAGAGATGCCCAATCAATACTTAAAAGATATATACATAAAACAAAGGAAAAAAATATAAGGTTAGAACTTCAGGAAAATCATCCAACTAAATAGAAATTAAGCAGCAAGAACTAACAAAGCATTAACAAAAAAATAACTACTCATAGGACAAGGAAAGACAAGGTATTAAAAAAAAAAGGGACAACAACTCAAAAGGAACAAATACTAATACAAATTAAAACCAAGTGTAAAGGACAACAGTTATCTAGAAACAATACAAAAGAGAAAATAAAATTGACAAATACTAATATAAATAAAAACCAGCAACTGCAAAAGGCAACAGTTATTTAAATTGAAAACAAAATTAGTAAATTAAATGACACTAAATACCCCAATTATAACCAACTTTCAGGTTGAACAGGGTAGACCAAGATGGAACGAGAAAAGGCAACAATGATCAGATGCTCAGTGCCCGATCTCCACCCATCAACTCATCAAAACAACAACAACAACAACGAGAGAGATACACAACGCAAGAGGTTGAGACAAGACTGAGGGCAGATAACGCCACGACTCTAAATCCATCTGAAGTGTGAGCGGATCGCCAGAAAATTTCAGTCTAAGTGTCGGGAGTCTGAGGGTAAGCGAATTTACGATAGCTATCCTGTATAATAATTTCTTTTATTTTGTATTACAGGTTCATTTAGAATTCACAAAATATGCCTGTATAATATTCATTGATATAACGTATTATTATTTTAATATGATTTATTCATGTGCTTAGTGGAAGATGGTTGCTTGTACAAAAACGTATCAAAACTAGCCCCACAGCCAAATAGAAAATATTTATTATATTTAATGCTGTATCTCGTCGATATTAAATGCATTATCGCTTACGAAGATAAAGGCAGTCCCATGACCAGAGATTGTCTTAGGGAAATAAATTGTTAGAAGCTTCAGCATGGAAGATACCGCTTTTACGAGGTTAGGTGACTAGTCCCCTTCCTCGCTGCCTTTGCCTTCCCTAGTTCGAGCGCACAACTTTGTACCCATTTACAGCTGGTAAACTGGAGTGTTCTACAGCCAGTTTCAGTAGAAAGCAACCTGATCACGTGGTCACTCACTTTATTTATTTTATGTATTAATTTTGGGTAGTTGCTAAGATAGTATCAGATTTGAATTTGTACTTGATATGATTTGGAAGGATCAAGTTATAGAATATGAAGGGATGTATAGGAGCGGATTAAACCAGATGATGTTTATTACTGATATGTTAATATTAATTCTATATCATTGAACTGATGTTACTTGCTATGACTGTATAACTTTGACACCTGATGACTGACTTGTCTGACTTATGTGCTAGTCAGTTATACTTAATTGAAATGTTAATATTAATGCTATATCACTGAAATGATGTCCTTACTTACTATGATTGTATAACGGTGACATCTGATGACTGACTGGTCTGACATCTGTGCTAGTCAGCTACAAGTCTAGCCAGATACTAGCCAAGGCTGATATGTTACAGGTTCCATGAAATAACTCAAAGAGGACTGTCCAGTATCAGAAGCCGGTGCAGTTTACCCGAGGCAATCCCACAAAAGTGCAGGACCCCAAAGAGTGAACTTCAACTGGTCATTGGCATCCCTACTGTTGGGCCTACCAAGTCTGATACCAGCAAAGGACAGTTTCAGCAGTATCAAGTTGGAAAGATAAGTGTCCTGTTTGACACTGACCACCTATACATGTGAAACAGCCAATAGTTGAAAACAATAAGTAACCATACATAAACTCAGTCAACTGATGACAGTTATCCTAAAATTCAAAGGACTAATAACAGTGATTTCAGTAACTTTATCCTTTAAGATCTTGAAGTCTAAACAGACAATAATAGTAATTGTGGGAATATTTTTATATATATATGTGTATACTCTTTTCCAACTAGTAGAAATAGAATATTAGTGTATTTATTAAACTATTTTAACTGTACCTGAGGATTTATTCACTTTTTCCATTTTGTGGGTTCAGTGAATGTACCTTTTACTTATCCCCTAGAATATAAGTAATCATAAGATAGTCACAGGGAGGAGACACCTAAAATCCTGGTACTACTTCTTACCAACTGGGCCAGGGTTTTCACAGTCTGACTATTTTCATGATAACAATACACCAGTGCTTATTTCTAAGACTGGGGTATTACTGGTAAGGTCAGAACTCTTTACTGGCATACTCTTACTCATATAATAATTTTAAATAACCTCCCGCTACACCGACCATGCTTACTTTACTATGTTCTAGTGCTGTACGTATAGAAACCTTGTATTTTGGGCATAGTGGGTTCCAGAAAGTTTTGTATAAAATTATTCAATTGACAATAAAACACTATTGAAGAGCTGTTTCATATTTTAGAGATGAATCAACGCTGCATCACTACAGAAAGGAAACATTGTACTGTTAATGTATTGTTTCCAACTAAGCATGCCTGTTTGTGTTTCTCATATGTGCTGAAAAAAAGACTGGTTGAATGGGCATTTGACCGCCCATCACATATGAAGACTTTTCACCACACACGAAGACCTTCCATTACATTAGAAAACTTTCCACCTCATACGAAGACCTTCCATTACATTAGAAAACTTTCCACCTCACACGAAGACCTTCCATTACATTAGAAAACTTTCCACCACATACTGTTGTTATTATTGAACATAATCGACATCATTGCACTCAGGGCAAACCCATAGATGCTCAGTCTCCCTCAGTAAATGTCGAAGAATGTGTGAATGCTAACTTTTCCTGTAGCTCGCTAGTTGTATACACGACGAATGCACCTCTCATACGTCCATCTCTGCTAGCCTTACGTTTGGTGCCAAATTCCAACAGTCTTAACCTTGATGATTCATCTATTAATGTGCCATTCTCTAACAGGCGATCATTAATTGTTCTCAGTATCTCTCCCTTATCCATATCCAGTCTGTCAGCTCTCTCATTACCGCGTAACCCTGCTTGACCAGGACAGTAGATCCACACCAGCTCCAGCAGATTCGAAGCTTCTATGAATGTTTTCCATTCATGCCGTAGCCAACCATTTTGAACCATTCGAAGGATGGACTGAGAGTCTGACACAATGACTGTCTTTGTTAATGAAGTTTCAGTTAGCCACCTTAAGGCTGCAGTAGCTGCCTCTACCTCCCTTCTCATGCTGGAGGTTGTTATCATGTAAGGCCCGCTATGTTCGGCGACGATTCTACCCTTTACCCTAGCAGAGAAACCCCAACCTGATTTCTCATCACGGATCACAGACCCATCAGTATACACAATTGCATCATCATTCCCGGCATGATCATGTATCAGCTGATTAATAGTAAGACGTGTCATCTATTATTGGTTACTTCACCTAGTATCTAATAACAAGTGTAGTGACAACATATGGAAAGACACAAGTAGTTTATTAACATTCCAAAGACAGCCAACAATCTACAATTTTAACCACCATATATCCTAATTATGTCTCCTATAGTTCCTGGGGTGTCTCTGAAGAAACAAAGGAAAAAATAGATCTACTGCACCCTTAAGTATGTCGTACAAGGCTACTGATATGATGAGATTGTACATGGGAGCTGCCGACCTAATGTTGTGAAACAAATTGCCTCAGAAACTACCGCTACAACAGCATGTGAATACTTGGTGCAAATTTCCAGCAATGGAACTATCTGACGTGATGACTACATGCTCCGCAAGGAGCGCAAAGGAGAATGGTAACGACGAAGATATGCTAATAATAACAACCAATGAATGCGTAAAGAAAAATATTTGTATCCATTACTTGCATCTCTCCATCTCTTCTTACTCTTCTGTACGTGTATCCATTACTTGCATCTCTCCATCTCTTCTTACTCTTCTGTACGTGTATCCATTACTTGCATCTCTCCATCTCTTCTTACTCTTCTGTACTTGTATCCATTCTTATTCTCTGTTCACTGGATTATCATCCATCGGTCACTCACTCGTCCACTTTCCAAAAATCTTTCATTCTTCTGATCTTTTCGTAACTCTGACACATCACTCCATCTTAGTCATCTTGTTGTCTGTCATTCTCAGACTGCCTCTTCCTGTGTCCGATAAAACCACACTGACCCGGGTCAGGGACATTTACAACTGTCTTGGCATGTCCGGTTAGGTCATGGCGTGCAGGACCTGTCATGTCCGGTTAGGTCATGGCGTGCAGGACCTGTCATTTCTTTCTTGTACTTGTCTGTGGAATGTGTCCTTCAGGCAATGAGAGAGGGGCGCTGTCAATGTTTTTATTGTCTTTACTTTTAAAAAAAATTCTTGTCAATTGCTATTACTACTACTACTACTACTACTACTACTACTACTACTACTACTACTACTACTACTACTACTACTACTACTACTACTACTACTACTACTACTACTACTACTACTACTACTACTACTACTACTACTTCTGCTGCTGCTCCTACTACTACTACTACTTCTGCTGCTACTACTACTACTACTACTACTGCTACTACTACTACTGCTACTACTACTACTGCTTCTACTACTACTACTACTACTACTACTACTACTACTACTACTACTACTACTACTACTACTACTACTACTACTACTCCTACTACTACTACTACTACTACTACTACTACTACTACTACTACTACTACTACTACTACTACTACTACTACTACTACTACTACTACTACTACTACTACTACTACTACTACTACTACTACTACTACTACTACTACTACTACTACTACTACTACTACTACTACTACTACTACTACTACTACTACTAGCACTACTACTACTACTACTACTACTACTACTACTACTGCTACTACTACTACTACTACTGCTACTACTACTACTTCTGCTGCTACTAATACTACTACTTCTGCTGCTACTACTACCACTACTTCTGCTGCTACTACTACTACTTCTGCTGCTACTACTACTACTACTTCTGCTGCTTCTACTACTACTACTGCTACTACTACTACTACCGATACTACTACTACTACTACTACTACTACTACTACTACTACTACTACTACTACTACTACTACTACTACTACTACTACTACTACTACTACTACTACTGCTGCTGCTACTACTACTACTACTT
>JAMPIV010015336.1:20000-105000 GCA_024509875.1 Oreohelix idahoensis
CTACTACCACCACTACTACTACTACTACTACAACTACTACTGCTACTAGTAAAACAACAACATCAACTTTTACTACTAGTACTACTACTACAACTTCTACAACTTCTACTAGTAAAAATTCAACATCAACTATTATTACTACTACTACTACTACTACTACTACTACTACTACTACTACTACTACTACTACTACTACTACTACTACTACTACTACTACTACTATTACTACAGCAACTACTACTAGTAATACAACAACATCAACTTTTACTACTACTGCTACTACAAGTAAAACAACAACATCAACTATTACTACTGCTACTACTACCAGTAAAACAACAACATCATCTATTACTACTACTACTACTACTAATACTACAACTACTACTACTACTAGTAAAACAACAACATCAACTATTACTACTGCTACTAATAAAACAACAACATCAACTATTACTACTACTACAAGTAAAACAACAACATCAACTATTACTACTACTGGTTGGTTGTTCGTCCATCACGGGTGATGAAGACCACTCTGTTCATCCAATTATTTAAGAATATGTTAGGTTAGTCTATGGGTACGAAGGGGACTGAAGAGCCCGATGCGGGCCTGGAAAGATCTTGGACAGTGTGGGCAGGGAATGTTTGCTTCATGTGAAGGTTTTATTTCACGGTCCTTTCTAGCTTGTCTCCGCTGTTCCGCTGCTGCTCTTCTGGATGATTCGCATGCCGCTGCACCTTTACGAAGAGATGTGCGCCAAGCAGTTCGGTCTTGCGCAGCAGCTTCCCATGTGTCTGGGTTTATGTCAAAGGTTTTCAATGACGTCTTTAACGTGTCTTTGAAGCGCTTCTTTTGGCCACCATGGGAGCGTTTACCCTTCTGCATCTCACCATAAAAGAGTATCTTTGGCAGTCGATGGTCTGGCATGCGGACTACATGACCTGCCCAGCGAATTTGTGACTGCATCAGAATAGTATCAATACTAGGGATACCAGCTCTGTCAAGAACGGCGGTATCCGGGATCTTGTCTTGCCATTTGATGTTCATTATCTTCCTGAGACAGACTGTATGGAAGTGGTTTAGCTTCTTTACGTGGCGCCTGTATACAGTCCATGTTTCACATGCATATAGCAGCACTGGAAGCACCGCAGCTCTGTACACCTTCAGCTTTGTCTGTAGACTAATGCCACTTCGATGCCAAACGTTGGTGTATAGTCTGCCAAAATGTGCTGCTGGCTTTGGAGATCCTGGTGTTCACCTCATCATCAATGACAATGTTCTGGGATAGTGTGCTACCAAGGTATGTGAATCTGTTCACAACATTCAGTTTCTCACCATTAACCTTGATGACTGGCTCAGTATAAACTGTGCCAGGAGCTGGTTGGTACATGATTTCTGTTTTCTTCGTGTTGATGGTAAGCCCAAAGTTGGCGCAGGCTTCGGAGAATCTATCCACACTATGCTGCAGATCAGCCTCTGAGCCAGCATTGAGGGCACAATCATCAGCAAACAGAAGATCTCTGATGGTGTGTGATTTGACCTTGGTTTTTGCTTGAAGCCTCCTAAGGTTAAACAATTTTCCATCAATACGATAACTAATGTCGATTCCTGTGTCCCCTTCTCTAAAAGCATCAGTCAGCATAGCAGAAAACATGATACTGAACACAGTCGGTGCAAGTACGCACCCTTGTTTAACTCCATTTGAGACAGGGAAAGGCTCTGATAGCTCACCGTTTTCCTGAACTCTAGCCTGCATTCCATCATGCAGTTGCTGCACTATTGTGATAAATTTCTTTGGGCAGCCGTATTTTGCCATGATCTTCCATAGACCCTCTCTACTGACCGTGTCGAACGCCTTTGTCAAGTCGATGAAAGCTGTGTACAGGTCACAGTGCTGTTCTTGGCATTTTTCTTGTAGCTGTCTTGCAGCGAACACCATATCTGTGGTTCCACGTTCTTTCCGGAATCCACACTGACTTTCAGGTAAAAGACCTTTGTCAAGATGAGCCGTAAGGCGATTCAAAAGGATTCTGGCGAATATCTTCCCAGCGATTGATAAAAGAGAGATGCCTCGATGATTGTTGCAGTCTTGGCGATTACCTTTACGTTTATATAGATGTATAATTGAGGCATCTTTGAGATCGTGTGGGATGGTTTCACTCTGCCACATTTGCTGGAAGATCATATGAAGTTTCTCTATCAGAACTGCACCGCCATCTTTATAAACCTCAACAGGAATTGAATCGGAGCCAGGGGCCTTTCCACTAGACAGTTGACGAATCGCTTTTTTAGTTTCCTCCAGAGTTGGTACATCATCTAATGCTTCATTTATAGGAATTTGGGGCAGGCGGATGATGGCTTGAATGGATGAAAGAGTGACTTGCGCGGTGATTTGGATTAAAGTGAGGAAGAGTTGCGCAATTCGTCGACCTCACTCTCTCGCCTGGGTCCATCTCAATCCAGTGGCAAGACAAGTCAAGACGACTGGAGATGAAGTCAGGTGCAGTGGATGACCAGGGCTTTCTACGTGCCTCGCCGTGCTCCTTACGCTCCACAGCGCGTTGCTGGTAATCGCCGTCATGCCCGTTGAACCAACAGATGGTTTCTTCCGCGCAGTCTATCGAATCCAGTCTTCGCATGCATGGGTAGGCAGACCCTAACTCACCGAAGGTTTATAACCATTCGGCTACCCTCACCTAGTTTAGCCGGCCTGTCAAAGCCGTTGTCCGGGGGTGGCCGCTGTCGCATGCTGACAGCTACGAGGAGCTACTACTACTAGTACAACAACAACATCAACTATTACTACTATTACTATTACTACTACTACCACTACTACTACTACTACCACTACTACAACTACAACAACAACAACAACAACAACAACAACAACAACAACAACAACTACTACTACTACTACTACTACTACTACTACTACTACTACTACTACTACTACTACTACTACTACTACTACTACTACTACTACTACTACTACTACTACTACTACTACTACTACTACTACTACTACTACTACTACTACTACTACTACTACTACTACTACTATTACTACTACTACTACTACTACTACTACTACTACTACTACTACTACTACTACTACTACTACTACTACTACTACTACTACTACTACTACTACTACTACTACTACTACTACTACTACTACTACTACTACTGGTAAAACAACAACATCAACTTTTACTAATACCACTACTACAAGTAAAACAACAACATCAACTACTACTACTACTACTACTACTACTACTACTACTACTACTACTACTACTACTACTACTACTACTACTACTACTACTACTACTACTACTACTACTACTACTGCTACTACTACTGCTACTACTACTACTACTACTACTACTACTACTACTACTACTACTACTACTACTACTACTACTACTACTACTACTACTACTACTACTACTACTACTACTACTACTAGTAAAACAACAACATCAACTATTACTACTACTACTATAAGTAAAATAATAACATCAACTATTACTACTACTACTAGCAAAACAACAACATCAACTATTACTACTACTAGAAGTAAAACATCAATTATTACTACTACTAGTAAAACAACAACATCAACTATTACTACTACTGCAAGTAAAACAACAACATCAACTATTACTACTACTACTAGTAAAACAACAACATCAACTATTTCTACTACTACAAGTAAAACATCAACTATTGTTACTACTACAAGTAAAACATCAACTATTTCTACTACTATAAGTAAAACCTCAACTATTACTACTACTACAAGTAAAACATCAAATATTACTACTGCTACAAGTAAAACATCAACTATTACTACTACTGCAAGTAAAACATCAACTATTACTACTACTACTAGTAAAACAACAACATCAACTATTACTACTACTACAAGTAAAACGTCAACTATTACTACTACTACTACTACTACTACTACAAGTAAAACATCAACTATTACTACTACTACAAGTAAAACATCAACTATTACTACAACTAAAAGTAAAACATCAACTATTACTACTACTACAAGTAAAACATCAACTATTACTACTACTACTACTACTACTACTACTACTACTACTACTACTACTACTACTACTACTACTACTACTACTACTACTACTACTACTACTACTACTACTACTACTACTACTACTACTACTACTACTACTAGTAAAACAACAACATTAACTATTACTACTACTACAAGTAAAACAACAACATCAACTATTACTACTACTACAAGTAAAACAACTACATCAACTATTACTACTACTACAAGTTAAACAACAAAATCAACTATCACTACTAGTACTAATGCAAAAACAATAACAGTATCCAACGCTAGTACTATTACTACTTTGACTACTACTGGCATAACTGCTACTACTACTTGTAAAACAACATCAACTACTACTACTACTTGTAAAACAACAACATCAACTATTACTACTACAAGTAAAACAACAACATCAACTATTACTACTACTACAAGTAAAACAACAACATCAACTATTACTACTAGTACAAATACAAAAACAATAACAGTAACCAACGCTAGTACTATTACTACTTTGACTACTACTGGCATAACTGCTACTACTACTGGTAAAACAACAACAACTACTACTACTTTGATTTATACGATTACTACTTATACTACTACAACTACTACTTCTACTACAACTACTACTGGCACAGCTGGTATTACTACTTCTGATGCAGCGACTACTACTACGATTAATACTTTTACTACTAGTACCACTACTGCTAATTCGACTACTACGACTAGTACTTATTAATATATTACTGTCGTGGAACGAGTTGTGTAAACCCACTACTTTGTTAAATCCCTATGTCGAGATCCCAGCCAATCAACGCACAGTTGCTGAGCCGGAATAAATTACAAGAAGTTACGCCAGGAAAAAACTTAAGCCCTGTTTTTTCGGATGTGGGTCGCGGCCATCTTGTTCACGCAAGATGGCGGAAGAAAACTGAATAAAATTAGGCTGTACGAGCATAAGACGAAACTGCAGGCAACCAATCAGCTTGCTCCGCCAGGAACCAACCAAACGCTTTCCTTAACCAGTAGAAGTTAATTTACCTGCCTATATAATCGGGCGAGATTTTATGCTAAGACACGCAACACCAGACACGAAGCCAGAGATACCGACCGACTGAAGAGGAGCTGTCACCTTGATTTATAGCTTACCTGAGGGCATTGACCTGCAGCCTGCTTCACTGAGTCGAGTCAAAACCTGGCCGGTTTAAAATCTTAGAGGGTAAATATAATTCACTATAAACTGGTAGGAAATAGGTACAGCAGGTATATAATGTTGGTATTTGTTGTGTGTCATTTATACTACCTACTCCTGTATATATTTTATATATTTTGGTTCAATATGAACGTATCAGGTTACTGATTGTATCTTGGGGGAATTAGGTGTAATGATTGTATTTCCTAATATGATTGAATAGACGAAGACTAATAGGACTCATACTTCAACCTATTGTCTCCTATAACTTCAGTCTATTGTCTCAGATAACTCCAAACTGAAATATAACCAAAACAGTCCTTGTTAGGACTCAACCTATTGTCTTCTATAACTTCAATCTATTTTCTCAGACCAATTGCAATATAACCAAAACAGTCCTTGTTAGGACTCAATCTATTGTCTCATATAACTCAACCTATTGTCTCCTATAACTTCAGTCTATTATCTCAGATAAAACCAACTGAAATATAACCAAAACAGTCCTTGTTAGGACTCAATCTATTGTCTCCTATAACTCAATCTATTGTCTCACATAACTTCAGTCTATTATCTCAGACAAAACCAACTGAAATATAACCAAAACAGTCCTTGTTAGGACTCAATCTATTGTCTCATCTAACACAAATCTATGGTCTCCTATAACTCCCACCTGATATATCACCAAACAGTCCTCGTCTCATATACTCCTATCATAAGAACATAACAATATTGTTAGGATATATGTTACCAGCTTGTATAGCACTTGTCAGAGAGGGCCTGGTATATTATAGGGGGAAGGAAATGGTTGTATCACACCCAGGTGTACATATTATTGGATTTATTCATGTATCGAATTATATTATTGGATGTATTCATATATTGAATTTATATTATTGGATGTATTCATGTATTGAATTTATATTATTGGATGTATCCATGTATTAATTTATCAGAAAGAATGTTTTGCAAGTAGACACCTGTCTTGTCTCGCTATTGCTAACTCATACTGAGCCATGTTGTCATTCATCCTACATGCAGACATCTGAGATACGCTCATTTCACCCACACTAGAAATAGATGGGCTTGAGGACAGAAATTAGCCCCTATTTTTGCTTGTTACAGGTTTTATTCGTGTCATCAAACCTGAGGACGTATGTCGAGTCAATCCAGCTGCCTGAAACTTCGCAGGAGCACAGAAATTGTACCTGAGCTACATCTTTAGTCCCCCTCAGTCTTGGGTGGGCTAAAGGAACGATCCACAGCAGGTGGTTACTCAATCGAACTAAAGAGAACAGAACGTTTTGAGAGATGAGTACACATTAGTACCATTTCCGTCGGCAATTGTGGGCATTTAAGTCAATGAAGAAAACGTGAATTAGCGTAGCAAAAGACAATAATAAGATCATAGTGGATAAATTATACGTAATTAACAGCATAGCTAATAATTGTTATAGACGTAATTAACAGCACAGCTGATACCTGTACTATAATTGAATAACAGCACAGTTGATATAATTTTTGTTCCTATAATTGGAAAACTTGTGGTAATATATTTATATATCTATATTTGTAAAGCATTTGTAAACTTACAAATTCATTACATTCCATTTTTCAACATTCACCCTTCAGCACAAGAGTAGATAGTGTTTACACTAAATAAATAATAAGGAAATTGTATTTGAACGACTTGTCAATTTTATCATTGTTAAGTAAAATCTGTTTCCTTGTTTTTTTAATATCACAGTTAGTTACACAGCGGAGGTGGCACTTTATGTCGGTCTCCTCTCTACTATTGTTTCGAGATCAGATCATTCACAGCCGTAACTAATTTGTGATACCAGTAGTCCTCTCAGACACTGGGACTTCACCATTTTCTGCAGAAATTCTATTTCTGTAATTTTCAGTACTATACTGATCTTAAAGCCAAATAAAACCTCACGCCACAACTACTACTACTATCACTATTAATACTACTACAACTAATACTACTACAATCACTACTAATACTACCACTACTACTACAAAAATTACCACCACCACCACCACCACAAGTGTTTCTAAATTCAGCTACTACTTTCTATTCTTTTATTTTATTTTCTCTGTGTGTGTGTGTGTGGTCTTCTACGAACTCAGAAGGAATTTTCCAAGGGAAAAATATCACTTGTCCTCATTACTTGACCTCATTAAATACTAAATTAATTTGTTTTTCCTTTTTTCGATCTTCATGAGTATGGATCCATTGTCGTAATTTTTATCTGAGAGGGTGCTGATGGATATTGGTCCCTTTAGAGTGTAGAGGAATATTGAAGGCTCTGTGAGAATAAGGATTTAGGAGAATGAGGCAGTAGATTCACAAGCGCTGGGAAGAGCAAGGACAGTCTCTTATTACGACAATATCTGTTTCTCACAGACTATTCCTATCTCTCTTCTGAACAAACAAATGTTTGTCAGTTCCAGTCGCTCAGGCGCACTCACCGATTTGGTGATTCTGTCGCACAACGTACATGAATACCGCCTACACAGATGGAAATGTTTGGAGTTTTGGGCCAGCCGACAACCAACACAAACAAAGATTAATACCTTTATTATCATAAAGCAGTCACAAATAATTATACATTTACAGTCAAAAATCAAAGGTTACAGAATACAAATATGATAAGGGAAGAGGGGGGTTTGAGGAGAAATATCCCATCCACCGTTTCCCGTTTGTATTTACTAACAGACAAGACCCGGTCCAAAAGACAAGAAAGGGGGGGGGTGATGATCAGAGATAGGCAATTTAACCCACTGGTAAATTTATTACTCTGAGGCAAGGGGTTACAGTAAAAGGGGAGGGGTGTAGAGGAAAAGCTAGTGTTCTCAAATGTCTCCCTTTAATCATACAAATTTTACGGGAGGGGGGAATGAACACAGTTACACAATCCCGCTAGGAGAAATCCCGTACAAGGAATATAATGCACCTTAATACTAGGTCGAACTAATTAAAAGGGTAAAGAAAAGATTAAATCTCCTTTCATTCAAAAAAAACACACTAGGGCTGGCCATCCCACAAACACACACGCAGACTTACCAAAATGGTGAATTCTGTCACTCTAGGAATTATTTACCACAGCAGCTAATACCGTGGAATAATGGACTGGTCCTCTTATTTCTTCCGTGTCAGGCCTCAGATTTAACGAGGTAACAAATAGTCTCAAAAAATCGCCAGACGGTGAAGCGTAAAGGCTACTGTTGGTTTAGATAAAGTTCCTAATGAATGGCACAGGCATTTGGCTAGGCGTGAGGTATGGTTTGGTTCCTAAAATTGGCACAGCTGGTGGAGATAACTTTCTTTTTCCGTAATGTCACAAGTTAAAAAAACACTGAGGTAAGTTCTTCTTCGGGGGGTGTGAAAAATCCACTGAATATACTTGACAGACAGTGTTCAGGTAGACATATGTTTTTTCTTCACAAATAGGGCAGTGAATAAAATATGTTCTGCTTCCAGTTTACTTTAAGGACTAGCCTATATGAACTAGTATTTTAAAAGTGTTTCTTGGGTGGCTTTATTCTCAGTTAAATTCAGAGGAGCGGGGCCCATTACAGGTCGCCACAAGTTTAGCTTTAAAAAGGTTCATATGTTACTGGAGTTATCGAATTGAGTTGGCAGAACTCTGTATATAATTAATAATTGCTGGGATGCAGGTTGAATGATCGTTCTGAATGAAAGATAATCAAAACAAGAAATGCATTACAAATCATATTATAATCTGACACGCGATAAATTACAGTTAGCCTATTTTCTTTATTAGCGTCGTCAATTAACAAATCAGGAAAACTCCCCGTGAGTTAAAATAATTAAAAGCACATCTATCTATACAGAACTAAACTGGATTTACTGGTTATAATTCTCTTTTAACGTCTGCAAAATTAATTTACGCGTCAAGTGTATTAGGAAATACTTTTAGCTGTAACATTAGTTTGCACTAGAACTTTGAAAATGGGTTTATTTAATAAGGTTAAATTTACACCACAATCCAATGAAATAAATTGAAATAACTAGACCACTGATCACTCGAAGCTAATGTATAAATTACCGTCTGCGCAGAAAGAATACACTCCAATAGTCAACGAAGGTAGATGAAATCTAGCAGGAATCCGACTATGCTAGTGAAACTAGGATTCTGTCAGAACGAACGATAAAATGCAGTTTTCGGAGTTCTTTATTTATACTTCTCAAATGTAACTTAAATAGGACGTGTTAGATTTTCACACCCTTCTTGAAGTCGAGCAGAATCCGAGGTACCTCGCCGTTGTGTTAACCGCTGCGATTCCTCCGTTTCCCCCGGTCTACCGATTTTCTTCGTCTCAGGCTGCTCGCATGAGAGTGCGAAAAATTTCTCGAGAAGCTAACTACGTTAGCTGGGAGTTCCCTGATTTCTTTAGATCGTATACCGCCCCACTTTGATCCAGCGTGTAAAATTCTCGTGGAAATGCTGCATGCGGGTTAAAGTTACAATAGATGATCAGGGGTTCTAAAGTTATGAGAGGCCAATATTCTGTTATAATCCATCGAGTCAGGGAAATTCATTTGTCATACTTAGACGTACGTCACAATCGTCCCCACTTTTGAGACATGGAAACTCGTTTTCATGTTTCATTTATGACAATGAAGCTGCCCTGATCGGTAGCTTTTGGATGATTGGCATCGTCGATTTTCTCCTCTTCCTCCGTGGTCCAGTTTCTACTCAAGAAGTCAGCTCCGACATTCTGTTTTCCTGGAATATATTCCACTTTGAAGGAATAAACACTCAATAGCAAGGCCCAACGCATTATCCTTGCGTTGAATTCCTTATTGGCACCCAGGAAAGCTAATGGAGCATGGTCTGTTTGCACCGTGAAAGAAGTACCATACAGAAACTCATGATGGCGTCTGATGCCATGAATCAGAGCGAGACATTCTCTTTCAACGACACTGTAGTTGCGTTCCGCTTTATTCAGTTTCCGACTGCCGTAAGCAACTGGGAATAGCAGGTTCGGGTCACTGTCCTCGGCTTGCAGCAATGTTGACCCGATGCCCTGACCTGACGCGTCAACTCTCAGTACGAAAGGTTTCTTAAGGTCAGGTAACCTTAGGATGGGGTATGCCGCCAACTGTCCTTTCAAAGTGCTGTATGCATGTTCGCACTTTTGATTCCACATGACCTTATCAGGACAACCTTTCTTGGTGAGGTCAGTCAGAGGTGCTGTCAGTCCGTTGAAGTTCTGGATGTATTTCTGATAGTAAGCACATAGTGATAAGAATGACCTGATGTCTTTCTTTGTTCGGGGTCTTTTTGCTGCCACTATTTTCTCCACGTTCTTCTTAATAGGCCAACTACAGCCGTGAGAAATAGTGTGCCCCAGGAAGTCCAGCTTTTCAAATGCGATGAGACATTTGCTAGGTCTGGCTGTGAGACCAGTTTCCTGTAGTCTCCTAAGGAGCATAGCGACTGTAGCAATATGTTCTTCGTAGGATTCCGATGCAATTAAGATGTCGTCCATGAAATTATGGATGTGGGGACTTTGCAAGGGTTCTAAAAGCTTTCTCATCATCCTGGTAAACACTCCTGGTGCGTTATGCAGTCCGAACGGCATCACATTAAATGTGTAATGTCCTTCACTAGTGCTGAAAGCTAGCAAAGGTTTAACTTCCTCCTTGACTGGTATTTGATAATAACCTTTACTGAGGTCAATCTTGGAGAAAATTGTTGCCTTGCTGAGCTTGGTGAACAACTCAGAAGCAGTTTGGAGCGGTTCAGGCTGGAATTCCGTTACAGCGTTTAGCAACCGGTAATCAATACACAGCCGAACTTCCTTATTGGGCTTCTGCAACAGCACTACACTCGAACTGTAAGGAGATGTAGACTCGCTGATAATTCCTGCCTGACGCAGCTTGTCTATTTCTCCGCGAAGTGCATCAGCTTTGGCGTACGGAATGGGGTATACTCTGGTTCGAACAGGGGTCTCGTTTGTTAATTTCATGTCAAATTCGATGAGATTTGTTCGACCAGGTACATCCGTTAAGACTGCACTGTACTGCTGTAGTAGCGCCCTGGTTTCTGTTTGTTGTTCTGGTGAGAGATTGTCGCCGAACTTGACATCTTTAAAGGATTCTGTGGGTTGCAATGGGTACTCCATGCAACCATCATCATCTTCCTCGTCTTCCGTTGCTATGGCGACAGCCAGGAGATGCTCGGAGGATGGCACTGGTCTTTCCAGATATTTCTTGAGCAGATTTATGTGGAAGACCTTCTCCTTTCCTTTAATGGAGATCTTGTAATTAGTACGTGAGATCTTTTTAAGGACGGTAAACGGCCCTTGCCATCCGATGCGAAGTTTATTGCTTCCGGTTGGGAGTAGCAACAAAACTTTCTCCCCTGGTTGGAGCTCTCTCTCTCTCTTTTGCAGCTTTGTTGTATCTTTTAGCATGTTTAGCGCGGGCTTTCTTAAGGTTGGTGTTGGCTAGATCCCATCCTAGCTTTAACCTTTCCTTGAGCTCAGATACATATTTGCTTGCAGAGACGACTGTCTCGTCAGCCTTTTGGTCTGTCAGGGACCGAAGTAAGGCTTCTAGTGGCCCCTTAATAGGTCTGCCAAATAAAAGTGTAGCTGGCGCGAATCCCGTAGACGCTTGGGGAACCTCTCGGTAGGCGAATAAGGCAGCCGATATATATAGGTCCCAGTCTTCCGGTTTCTCCTGACCCAGCTTACGTAACATGGTGGTGAGGGTGCCGTTAAAACGTTCCACGAGCCCATTTCCGGCCGGATGGTAGGGACTTGTGTGGATATGTTTGGCCCTCAAGATCTTAAAGATCTCCTCCATTAACAGGCTACGGAATTGGGATCCATTGTCCGTCAAAACTTGTTGAGGGAATCCCAACCGTGTAAAGATTTGCACGAGGGCTTCTGCGACATGCTTGGAATCTATGCATGTTAGCGGTACAGCTTCGGCCCACATTGTGCAAGTGTCGACTAAAGTCAGGATGAACCTGTGCTTTCTTTTGGTCCTTTCCAGGGGTCCAATGATGTCGACAGCAACCCGTTCAAATGGAGTCCCTACTATTGGCATTTGCCCCATGGGTACTGGGGGTGTCAAGTGCTTGGGTGCTACCCGTTGGCACTGGGCGCAGGATTTCACATACCTGATAATGTCAGAGTTCATTCCTGGCCACCAATAGTGGGTTTTTATTCGCTGAATAGTGGCGTTTTGTCCCATATGTCCGCTAAAGGGAAGAGAGTGCCCCATCTCTAAGATCTGGCTTCGGTACTGCGTCGGTACTAGGAGCTGGTTATTCCCCGTGTCCGGGTTGCCCGTTCTACGATACAATACGCCATCCTTAGAAAAGATGTCTCCGTTGTGTCTGGGGTCCTTAGCCATGGGCAGTCTTTTAAAGCAGGGCTCCAGAGTAGGGTCCTTTTGTTGCGCCTCCTTCAGTTCATTCGGCAACAAATTTGGCGCAGGCTCCCTCTCTTGCTTGGCTTGCCCTCTTGTGGTTACCGCTGCCACAATCGGCTCCTTTGGTCTCCCAATAAACACATATCTACATCCCAGGATAACTGGGTAGATAGGATCATCCATAATGGCCGCTTTAATAACCCCTCTGACAAAGTCAGAGTGTATTTCTACCAGTGCGATAGGCAGCGTCCTGGGCGCATCACTCTTAAAAACTCCACTAAGTTTGACGGTTTCCTCTGTCTCCTGACCTGGTTTGACTAGGTGTCTAGCAACAATACAACTAAAACTTAATCCAGTGTCAAAGAGACAAGTGGTTGAGGTACCATTCAAAATTACAGTTCCTCGAGTTGAGGGTCGGTCCCCCTCAGGTTGAGAATCACTGACATTGACTCTACCTTTCGAGGCTGTATGCAAACATCCAACGCGGTTAGGCCCGGTCTGCTTGCCCTGATCAGACGTTCCTGGTGTAGGGGTCTTTCCTTTTCCTTGACCTTGGTGGCCGCGCTGCCACGTAGGCTTGGTGGGTTGATCAGAATTGTTGTTGGGGGGGGGGGGGGGGGGGGGGGGGGGTTTTGTAGAATTTCGATTTTTCCTGGGGAGGTCTCTGGGTATTATTTTCTCGTTGGTTATAATTCTGAGAGGAATTAGAAGAATAGGATGACTGCTCTAGATTTTGTTTTCGAGATGGCTCATCTGTGGGTTTACGTTTAGTGCTGGGAAGTTCGGCCATTGCATTGGTATAGCGTTCGGCCTTATTGAGGATGTCCTCAAGCCTGACTGCGCCCTGTTCAGCCAAAAATCTACGGGTTTCGTTTGACAAAGTTGCCTTTATCTGTTCCACAAGAACAAGTTCAAGTAGTCCCTCATATGTAAGAGGTAGGTCAGATAATTCAATGCACTTTGTCAAATAGCCCGTGAGACGTGAAGAGAATTGTGGGAATGTTTCCGTGCTCTCTTTTCGGCTGTTCCTGAACATTTGCAGGAATTTTCGGGCGGTCATCTCAAACCGTTCTAGCAAGGCCTTTTTCAGCATGTCGTAATCATGTTGGTTGGTTCCCAGCTTCGTGTACACGTCATAAGCATTAGCGTTTAGTGACGTTGAGAGCTTAAGTGCCCAGCGGGACTCTCTAACCCATACAGATTCGCGAGCCTTTCGAATTTTTCTAGGTAGCTGTCAATTTTTTCATTAGGGCTAGGAAAAGATTCTAAAGCAAAAGACATCGCCGCTAATTGGGTAGAATGAGTGCTGGAGAAGTCCATTGACTGAGACTGGGGCGAAGACGGCTCTCCGTTATTCGGAGTAGAGGCGCCCCGATCATCTAAAGCCTTAAGCGCCAGTTCATGTTGTCTTTCTCGCGCTCTCTCTTTCTTTCACTGCGAGCTTCCATCTCTGCCTCAATTTTCTTCTGCTCCAATTGACGATCGTCCGCTTTTTTCTTCCTAGCTTCTGCCCTCTCTTCTCTCTCTTTTTCTTCCTTCCTCTCAGCTTCTGCTCTTTGTTTCTCTTCCTTCCTCTCTGCTTCTGCTCTTTGTTGCTGCGCGTCATATATTTCCAATTCCTGGTTGATAAACAGATTCGCCGCTTCTGCGTCTAAGCCTGCCTCTTTCGCTTCCAGCCTCAGGATGGATCTCATCTGTATCCTCTCTGCCATTGTTAAAGAATAAGATGTAGTATGACTAGAGAATAGTACGAAAGAACAAGAAGGGAAAAAATTCAAAGCCGCTACGAGAAAAATGAAAGTAAAAAACAATTTACTTAATGACCTCGTGTGTTAACTTATCGCCGCTATTATTGTCACTTAAGACTTTTAACGCAAGCAACTATGCCAATTAAATGGTAAGTTACACTAGAAAAAAATCTACTATTACTATCAGTAGAGAAAGATTTAAATTAAACCAATTTAAAAGGAAAATAATGTTTTTTTTCTCCAGAAAATGTTAATTCTCTAACAACAAACTCCGTCCCTGAAGACAATTTTGAGATGAGACGTAGTTAACTTAATTTTTTAAAAATCAAAACAATCCGTCTTTAGCTTAGCTCAACTCATACGCTTCAAAACCTTCAGTGATTGTAAAACAATCACGCAGTCCCAGCAATTATATAACCAAAAAATTTCAATTCCCTCTGCCAGAGAATACAAAGGTGACAAATCTTTTATAATCACTAACTGCCTGCTCCTGTGGAAAAAAACAAACCTGTCATAATTATTGTGTGGTCGGCCCAAATACTGAACGGCTTGGTCTAGGGGAAGTAATTACTTTTAAAGATTATACCCTACTTCACAAAGACAATCAACCACACTCTATTTTAACTAGGTTCAGAATCTCGAACGAGCTAACCATATATTGTCGTAATTTTTATCTGAGAGGGTGCTGATGGATATTGGTCCCTTTAGAGTGTAGAGGAATATTGAAGGCTCTGTGAGAATAAGGATTTAGGAGAATGAGGCAGTAGATTCACAAGCGCTGGGAAGAGCAAGGACAGTCTCTTATTACGACAATATCTGTTTCTCACAGACTATTCCTATCTCTCTTCTGAACAAACAATTGTTTGTCAGTTCCAGTCGCTCAGGCGCACTCACCGATTTGGTGATTCTGTCGCACAACGTACATGAATACCGCCTACACAGATGGAAATGTTTGGAGTTTTGGGGCAGCCGACAACCAACACAAATAAAGATTAATACCTTTATTATCATAAAGCAGTCACAAATAATTATACATTTACAGTCAAAAATCAAAGGTTACAGAATACAAATATGATAAGGGAAGAGGGGGGTTTGAGGAGAAATATCGAATCCACCGTTTCCCGTTTGTATTTACTAACAGACAAGACCCGGTCCAAAAGACAAGAAAAGGGGGGGGGGGGGTGATGATCAGAGATAGGCAATTTAACCCACTGGTAAATTTATTACTCTGAGGCAAGGGGTTACAGTAAAAGGGGAGGGGTGTAGAGGAAAAGCTAGGGTTCTCAAATGTCTCCCTTTAATCATACAAATTTTACGGGAGGGGGGAATGAACACAGTTACACAATCCCGCTAGGAGAAATCCCGTACAAGGAATATAATGCACCTTAATACTAGGTCGAACTAATTAAAAGGGTAAAGAAAAGATTAAATCTCCTTTCATTCAAAAAAACACACTAGGGCTGGCCATCCCACAAACACACACGCAGACTTACCAAAATGGGTAATTCTGTCACTCTAGGAATTATTTACCACAGCAGCTAATACCGTGGAATAATGGACTGGTCCTCTTATTTCTTCCGTGTCAGGCCCCAGATTTAACGAGGTAACAAATAGTCTCAAAAATCGCCAGACGGTGAAGCGTAAAGGCTACTGTTGGTTTAGATAAAGTTCCTAATGAATGGCACAGGCATTTGGCTAGGCGTGAGGTATGGTGTGGTTCCTAAAATTGGCACAGCTGGTGGAGATAACTTTCTTTTTCCGTAATGTCACAAGTTAAAAAAAAACTCTGAGGTAAGTTCTTCTTCGGGGGGTGTGAAAAATCCACTGAATATACTTGACAGACAGTGTTCAGGTAGACATATGTTTTTTCTTCACAAATAGGGCAGTGAATAAAATATGTTCTGCTTCCAGTTTACTTTAAGGACTAGCCTATATGAACTAGTATTTTAAAAGTGTTTCTTGGGTGGCTTTATTCTCAGTTAAATTCAGAGGAGCGGGGCCCATTACAGGTCGCCACAAGTTTAGCTTTAAAAAGGTTCATATGTTACTGGAGTTATCGAATTGAGTTGGCAGAACTCTGTATATAATTAATAATTGCTGGGATGCAGGTTGAATGATCGTTCTGAATGAAAGATAATCAAAACAAGAAATGCATTACAAATCATATTATAATCTGACACGCGATAAATTACAGTTAGCCTATTTTCTTTATTAGCGTCGTCAATTAACAAATCAGGAAAACTCTCCGTGAGTTAAAATAATTAAAAGCACATCTATCTATACAGAACTAAACTGTATTTACTAGTTATAATTCTCTTTAACGTCTGCAAAATTAATTTACGCGTTAATTGTATTAGGAAATACTTTTAGCTGTAACATTAGTTTGCACTAGAACTTTGAAAATGGGTTTATTTAATAAGGTTAAATTTACACCACAATCCAATGAAATAAATTGAAATAACTAGACCACTGATCACTCGAAGCTAATGTATAAATTACCGTCTGCGCAGAAAGAATACACTCCAATAGTCAACGAAGGTAGATGAAATCTAGCAGGAATCCGACTATGCTAGTGAAACTAGGATTCTGTCAGAACGAACGATAAAATGCAGTTTTCGGAGTTCTTTATTTATACTTCTCAAATGTAACTTAAATAGGACGTGTTAGATTTTCACACCCTTCTTGAAGTATAGCAAATCCGAGGTACCTCGCCGTTGTGTTAACCACTGCGATTCCTCCGTTTCCCCCGGTCTACCGATTTTCTTCGTCTCAGGCTGCTCGCATGAGAGTGCGAAAAAATTCTCGAGAAGCTAACTACGTTAGCTGGGAGTTCCCTGATTTCTTTAGATCGTATACCGCCCTACGTTGAATTCTGAAGATCAGCCTGGCTTTGATGGTACCGCTGTTCTCGTGGAAATGCTGCCTGCAGGTTAAAGTTACAACAGATGATCAGGGGTTCTAAAGTTATGAGAGGCCAATATTCTGTTATAATCCATCGAGTCAGGGAAATTCATTTGTCATACTTAGACGTACGTCACTTCCATCATTGCAGGTACCGCCAATCCCAATTATTATTATTATTTTGTTGTTGCAGAAAGCCTGCAGTAAAGCATTTACGGCGCTGATTTATGTAGCAGTTTGTATACTTGGTAAGATTGCTAGTCACGTGCACCACAACCGAGACTAACGACATTCTTGATGAAACGGTAGTTCTTCCTTTGTTCCCTCAAAACGTCCCTGGAGTTCTACGCAATGCCACGTTTTTAAATTCAGCTTAAATATCAGATGTTGAATGCATACTTCAACCGATCGCTTATTTCTACAATTCTCTCGCTAGAAAGATAATTAGATAGCTTATGTTAAAAAATAGTATGTATAAAAGACGACTGTGTAATCACATGGTTATTATTTTCCAATTTGCTTTGTGTGCTATCTACCTTAAAAAGGACTAACAAATTACTCCTACAATTCTCTCGTTAGACGCACTAATAAGATAAGGATATAACGCCAAAAAGCTTTTAAAAACAGTAAACAATTAAATTTTGTGGTAAAAACTGCAGTCAACATTAACATTTTAAAAATGCAATCGTATTTTCAATATAACGGAAGGATAATGTGCTACGTACATTCTTGCAAATATTTAACTACTGTCGCATAGAGATTTTTGATCAATAAATTTTCTATATTCTTTTCTTTTCTACCCGTGTCCTCTACTTTATTATCGCTCTTTTATCCTTTTCCTGTTTTTCGCATTCGTTCGTTTGCGACAACATATTACTTTCCCATTCTGACTTCTGCCGTTTCTTTTCTCGTACTAGTAACGCATTTTATTGCGTAATATGTCAGTCCCTGGATGTGAACGAAATAGTGTGAGAATTCATCTAGTCAGACATAGAGAGCAGACATTTGTCTACATTTTCATCTGACACGAGTTTTTCTTTGGCTAGTTTCTCGGCGTGAGGTGTGGAAGGCGCCAATCTGCATAGCTCAGAAATGAGACATGTCGCAGTAGGTGTGAAGACGCACTTTTGGCAGTTATGGCCAGCGTCTAAGTTAATGGGAAGTGTTAAGAGAGAGAGAGGGAGAGAGAGAGACCGGCGCTATTTCGGGTTTTCGTAATAGCGTGGGATCCTTTGTCTGTTTCATATATCTACCCCGCAGTTTGGACTTGATTTCATTCAGTCATTCTCCTGTTGCAGTAGACAGATTGCTAGTGCTAGGAAATCTCTTGTGTATTGCGAAGTCCTAGTTTCTCGACATTTTTGCCGAGTTCTGGAATCCCCTTATATTGAATGATTCTAGTATATGGTGTTAGTCTGTAGTTCTGTGTGGAGGTAAATATTATATATATATCTAGTAGTATTGAGGGATTCAGTCATAACCGCTTATTTCATTTTACTAGTTAGATTTCTGTGCAGAAGAAATTAAATTTATATGTCTGTTATATTCTCTAGTTGACGTGTTTCAGTGGACAACAAAATAAATTATAATTTCTAGCTTAAACTCATGCAGCTATAAATAAATTTAATTAAATTGCTAGTAATTAGTCGAGAATATTTTAAATTAATTTATAACTGCACTGATTCATCATTGAGTATTGACGAAATACGTATGTATTTCTAATTCATGATGACTGATTTTGGAAATATAACTTATTTCACGGGAGATTTAAACGATAAGACAAGCTCTACGCTTGCAGTTTATAATATAAGTTATAACCGAGGAATAGTATGTATAAGTATTTTATATGTTGATTTCTCTTTATTCAGTGAAACTGGGGTAGCCCAACTTTACCAACGGTTTTAGTACGGAGAAATATCTGTGAAGAACAAAAACATTTTTTTCTTAAAGACTTGGGTGTATAAAGTAAAACCTGTCTGGCATTGCGCTGGCATCCAGAACGACAGAGTACCCATTACATGAACTTTAAGATTAAATGAAGTAACGGGCCCATCGAGTCAGATTTAATTCTTCTTGAGAAAAACCTCAAGTAAATTTCAGCCCTTGTGGCAAGTAAAATCTTACTATCAGTAACAATCCGACGGAGTTCTGACTAGTTGTGGTGTGACCAAATAAAGTCCTATATTGAGAGAAGGCACAGACCTGACATTCCTAGGTACTAGAAATCTAAGCTATTGACACTTTGCTCGCTGTTAACGTTCGTGTCTGGACAATTTTAATGTGACAGAACCAGATATCCTAAAATAAGAATAACCAAGGAAACGTTCCCTGAAGTAGTGGATTCAACCTATCTTTGCGGGACTGGGGTTCCCTTGGCCAAGACTACCCTGGAGATTCTGTATGTGCATGTCCTAAAAATTGTTTTTCCAGAAGTTGCTACCAAAGCTGTAAGTACGAATGCAAGCTAGTGATCACGGCTGACTGAATAGAGTGAATGCAGGACTGAGTGATTCCTTTATTGTTGTATTTTTGGCACCCATTTTGCTGTCTTTAATTTCTTTATGCAAGTTTTTTGTAACTAACCATATTTTCCTTAGGAAAGATCAGAGTATCAAAGTCTATTCATACCTTTAAAGGGAAATCTTAGACTATAGCATATGTATCCGTGACTCTTTGGGGCTATCACTTTTCTTCTAACAGGACTGTGGGCTATACATCGAGGGAAAAGATCATACCTCTGGGTCTATCATTCTTGTAGCAATTCATTGACTTTATGACTATTTGTATATGCTTGATGTAATTTTTATGAGTTGTGATGGAATTTTCTGATGATCATTAAAATTCACTTAAACTAAATCAGTGTGTCGGTCAGCTCGTTCCAAAATATCTATATAATCATTGTTATAGTTTTTCCACGTCTGTGCGTCTAACTGTCGTCACTTATGTATGTGTGCACGTGAGTGGTATATATATATATATATATATATATATATATATATATATATATATATATATATATATATATATTATATATATATAGATATATATATTTATATATATATATATATATATATATATATATATATATATATTATAGACTGTCTGACTTCTCTAGATCTGTTGTAGAAGATAGGCTGAAAGAGAGAAGATTCTCGATTTCAGGGACAGCCTCTATTAATTTCTACCATCTCACTCGTGGAAATCTATTTCTATTATTATCTCTCACTGTGGCTATCACTTATTCTAATCTATTCAGAAGGGACCAACCCAAGTCTTAATTCCCCTATAAAAAAATCTACGACAACTACCATATTGTCTAATAGTAAAATGGAACAGTTTTAAAACCAGTCGATAAATTCAAATAACTGGGCACATTAATAACAACGGATGGAAGATGCATGTCAGAAGTGTATTAGCAGAATAGCTCAGACAAAGACAGCATTCTATAAAACGAAGAGTATTTTGTGCAACATTTCTTTGTCATTGGAAGTAAGAAAGAGAGTTATTAGGTGTTATATAGAACCAATCCTGACATATGGGAGTAAGTCATGGACAATTAGTAATTAAGTGGGGAAAGCATTAGAGACCACAGAGATGTGGTTTTACAGAAGATTGTTAAAAATACCAAGGACAGCCAAAAAAGAGTAATGAGGATGTGCTGAAAGAGGCCAATGCACAAAAGAAATTATTTCACCAGATAGAAAGAATCAATCCACTTTTTTTTGGCATGTTATGAGAAGAGAAAAGTTGGAATATATCGTAATAACAGGGAAGATTGAAAGACAAAGAGACAGGGGAAGACAAAGAGAGGAAATACTGGACAGTTTGACATCGTGGCATGAATTCAACAGCACAATTGATAAATTGTACTGGAGACTTGAAGTTGTGGAGAGACAATCTCCTACGCCACTAGGCATGGTACTTAAAAAAGAAGAAGAATGTCTAATAGCCAGCTAGGCTGCGTAAATATACACTCACAATAATAACGTATTATAATAAACTGCGAAAACGAGATTCTACAATTTAAAGAAGACAGTTATCTTTAAGAATTATTTAGCTTTGAAGAATCGATAGTTGATTGCTACATTCCTATTATTAGCTACACAGTAGATACACGTGTAAGGGAATTTACTGAGTGAGAAGTTATCATTACTGTGCTCCGTGTAGATCCTGAGGTCTCTGAAGAGGAAATGAAAGAATAGGCTTACAGCTCGCTAAGTCAGGTTGTAAGAAGTGGCTAATATGAGGTTGTGTGTGAGCCTGGCAACCCTATCATGTAAAACAAATTGCTATAGAAATTACTGCTACAAGGGCAATTAAATGCTTTGGTCAGGCTTCAGTCATGGGGACTAACGATAGTCAGATTGTACCGGGAGACACATCCCAGGATGTGAAATCGTACATTTGTCTTGGCAGCCATACAGACAACACCTTGACAGCAATACAGACAAAGTCTTGGCAGCAATACAGACAACACCTTGGCATCAATACAGACAACATCTTGGCAGCAATACAGACAAAGTCTTGGCAGCAATACAGACAAACCTTAGCAGCAATACAGACAAGTCTTGTCAGCAATACAGACAACACCTTAGCAGCAATACAGACAACGTCTTGGCAGCAATACTGACAACACCTTAGCAGCAATACAGACAAGTCTTGGCAGCAACACAGACAACACCTTGGCAGGAATACAGACAACACCTTGGCAGCAATATAGAAAACGTCTTGGCAGCAATACAGACAAAGTTGTAGGAACAGGTTTTTTTTTTTTTTGCGTACGTCCGCTATTACTCGAGGCGAAATCTCAGGTTAGTATGTCTAACCTGAGACTGATTTTTACGTGAGTATCCTTTTTTCTTGTACAGAGACAGGTGTCCCTCGCTATTCAGGCAGATACTCGCTGATTTCGGAGGTACCCATTAGAGCTGGGTCGGCTCAGGAGCCGCCAGTCTCTGGTCGACGACACTCCTTCAAATGGTCTCGCCAGGGCTCGAGTCAATCCAGTCCAAATCCCGGTCGACGAAAATTCTTCAAATGTACTCGCCCGGGTTTGATCCTAGGTCAGCTGGTCGCCAGCGCAGTTTGGTAACCAACTACACCAGCGCGGCCCTCCAAGTGTGGAATCACCGGAAATATGAGAGCGGATGCTGCATCTAGAAGTGACAATGAAAATTCAGCCACCCATTGCCCTTTCGAGAAGCTAAAACCATCCCCCACAGCAAGTACAAATGTCAGTAGAAGAAGAAAGGTGACATATACAACAGATATGACCCAATCCACCAGCTTACTAGACACCAGCAACAGACCATCACTTTACTCCTGAGAACTGGCCACTGCAGATTACTAGGCCCCTCTATCGCCTCATGATATCCCATAAGAATGTCCATCTGTAAACGAAATCCAGACCCCCGAACACATTCTCTAAAAATGTCCAACCCATGATGACCCCCGACACATGACCTGGCCAGTGGGTTCTGAGCTCAGACGGAAGCAGGACTGACTTAGAAAAGACTGCGGACGTCGTCATGGCGACAAGCCTGCAGATTTAGCATGACTACAAACTGAACACAGAAGAAAGAGAAGAATCTTACTGTATGGCTCCGAAACATGAAGTACAGCTTATAGTCAACTAGAAAGATACAGACTTTACAAAAGGGTGTTTACGCAGAATAAAAGGATTTGAAACGGAATGTCACGATCACCCACGTGGAACTGATGGAAAGAATCAGAGAAAGTGCCGATGAAACTAGATGTCAGGAAAAGATGCTGACATTAGAAAGGACACAAAAAAAAAAAAAACAACAACTAGTTAATAGCATTACAAGACAGTCCTTGCTATTGAATCCACAGAGTAAGAGAAATAGAGAGATACGGTACCAAAAATACACACATAGGGGATTTAGATTATATACATGAAAGGGATAAGAAAGATCTGGAAAAACCTTAAACTAATACCCAGTGGCGTAACTAGGGTGAAGCAGTGGGGCATGTGCACTGGGCGCTAAATTTTCTGGGGCGTGATATTATGGTTTTAAAATGTGAAAATTTCACTTCTCATTTATAACAGTCCAATTTATACCACTTCACAGTTATATGTAGGTATGTGATATATATATATATATACCGTATATCACCAAGCGCTGACGCTCTGTGACGGTGGATTAAAGACACGACACACACACACATATATATATATATATATATATATATATATATATATATATATATATATATATATATATATATATATATATATATATATAGAACAGTTTTCTAGTGGCGCCATTTTGTTTTTTACTCTAGTTACCACCTCTGCTAATACCACAGGACAAGAAGATTTAACATGTATGTCTAGAAGGTATGTGCCAGACTGGGAGCTAAAAATGTAATGAATGAATAAACTTAAATTTACTTTATACAGCATATAGCCTTGCTGTGAGATCTCCTCGTTTCTTCTTCTTCTGCGATCAGTTTCCTATTGCTCGGCAGTCTAAACAAGATGAGTTGCCTCCATGAATCCAGTCGTCAGCAGGAGGTCTTGCGGGTGCCCCAGTTTCTAATCAAAATCGTTCGAAACGGTTACCATTCCTGCTGTCATGTTTCCAAATTTTCACTATTTATTTATCGAAGTTTAGAAAGGTTAAAAAAAAAAAAAATATTTTTAACGAATTTTTTTTTAATAACCTAGTCTCAGTTAAAATCAACCTTCCTGTTTTCAACAATATTTACATAAACCAGCCGTGAAATTTGCACAAACATAGATTCTTATCCAGAAGGAGTGCTCTGCTTATTTGGGCTTGCTAGAATTTCATCGCACTCAATAACCGCTGAATTCTGGTTTACATTCATGTGCAACTTTAACGGTAAAAAAAAGAAGAGACAAAGCACTAAGAATATAATAACGAGAAAAAAAAGAAAGTGAAGAAGGAGGGAAAAAATTAAGAAAAAATGAAGCGAGGATGGAGAGGTCATAAGATATTAGGTGGGAGGGTAAAAAGAGAAAACATCTATAGTTATTATATGTACGAGTACTTCTGCTTCGAAAACATCTACTTTAAAACCAATAACATAAATTTTTCAGTTACGCAAACAATCTGCTAATATTCTGTAAAATTGTCGTTAACTTATTTGTCGTGGATTCGGAGCCTCAGGTTTGGCGTCTCCAGCGCAGTCACCCTTCTATCTATCTATCTATCTATCTATCTATCTATCTATCTATCTATCTATCTATCTATCTATCTATCTATCTATCTATCTATCTATCTATCTATCTATCTATCTATCTATCTATCTATCTATCTATCTATCTATCTATCTATCCGACTCCCGGAGTCATGTCATAAGAGCTATTAATATGAGACTGTAGATTTGGGGGTCGGAGTGGCTAAAAAGTAAAGAGTCCGCATCTAATTCAGAAGGCACCGGGTTCGCTCACAGTACAGTGAAAATAAGTGATGGAAATTTGTTTCAGAACTAAAGGTTCCTAATGATGTTATACTCCCCTTTGATCTCCTGGGTAGTGAGATAGGATGTCTAGCCTTCTCAGATAAGGGCGAAAAAATAGGAGGTCTGGTATGCAAGTTGCGCACGTTATAAAATCCCTCGGCAGTAATCGTAAAGAGTAGGCCATACGGTCGCTGTTCTGGCACAATTTAAAAATTAGGAAATCTACCTATCACAAAAATATTTATGGAATGTGTGATTCCTGTATACACGCATTGAGATCCTCGCCAGTGCTACGGAGTTTGAGCACTGTGCTGAGATCCTCCTTGCTTGATCTAAGGGAGGAGATGGGGGCACTGATGGAGTTGTCCTTGTGCAATAGCGATGGTCCTTAAAATAAAACCTAAACCAATGACATGACTGGGGGAGCACTAGTCCTTATTCGTTTCTTTGTCTCCTCAGAGCCCCCAGGACCTACTGGGGACTACACAGTGGCGGATCTACTATGAAATTAATGAAGCTTAAGCTTGAGGGCCCCTAATCCCGGAGGGTCCTCAAAAGCGACTTTAGTCTACATTGCTTATACCCAGACTTCGTTGCTGGTTGCGAAGGGGCCCCCATAACAGTTCAAGCTTCAGGGCCACAAAAATGAAGGTCCGCCACTGGGACTACACAAGATGCTTCGAGAATGTATTTGTCTTTCTCACAGCTATCTTCATTACTAATGCCACCCTTTAAGTAATTTGACCCACGGCACTCACCGACTATGCAAACACGTTCACTGTGGCCATTTCCTGTCACTTACTTGTTACTTGTCGAACCTCCTGACACCTAACACCCTGGGTAATGCCCATCCCCGTCTACGAACTGCCCAGGTTCAGTCCAGTCATTTTTCATCCTTGTCTCTCCGTTCTTTCCGCGGGGACAAGCTGTTAACACCAGCAAACTGTCGTGGTCGAGTGTTAAGTCTGGGCTCGGTCACTTGAAAGGGATCGGACACTTGACCGCAAATGAACAAATATATTCACACTCTTGGAAACAAAATAGCGGAATGTTCGGGCTTTGGATTCCTCTCAGGGACACACGACATTTTTAGACCAGGGAAAAAGGTTATTAGTATTATTTGTATTTGTAGCTGAGATGAAGACTGAATAATTTGTAGCAGCTATAATTTTTTAAACATTTCATTGTGGGGTTAACACATTAAAGGAAGTGTACGTGGTCGTCGTCATTATCTTCCTCATCGTCATCACCATCATCATCATTTTCATTTCGGTTCTGTTCGACAACTAGGAAGCCTAAACCTAGGCAGTCACATTTTCTTACAGCAGCTATTTCTGTAACAATTTGTTTTATATGACGAGTTTGTAAGAGATATCCAGGAACTTCACGGGGCATGACCTCAAATTTGAACAGATCGAGGGGATAGATGTGATAAAGAAGCAGAACATGACAGCACAGCAGACAGCATTCTATGAATTGGGTCGGATGGAAGGAGATAATTCATCAAATTAGCGAGGCCTCACGGCATAAGCAATACAAACTGAAACAAAATTAAAGGGAAAAATATAACACATAGACAAGATAAGAAAATAATTATAACTACTTTAAACATTGAAACTCTCAACTCCTCTCGGCAGTAAAGTCTAGCCAGCAAGAATGAGATGGGTCTGGCAAGCACGACAGGTAGGATTTAAAAAAGAAGTTTATCGGTATCTGCATGCTATTTTCAGCTGAAATGTGATAGTAGTTAATTTGTCAATAGGAGTTTCAACTGGTTTATAAAAACATCAGCATCAGGCCATAGAAACGGAATTAAGCGTCCGACTGGCAGAGTGGCTAGAACGCTAGCCTCTCGCAGCAAAGGGGTACCAGGCTCGAAACACGGAGGCATCACGCTCCAGTCTTCTTCTTCTTCTTCTTCCATCCTTAGCCACCAACCGACAAAGCAGTCAGTGGCCAGTACGCCTAGTGGCGTCTTAGGGCTACCTAGCTATAAATGGGTTACTGACTCGGCTCTTGAGTTAGGGAAGGCGAAAGCAGCGATGAAGGTAACTGATCACTCCACCTACAGAAGGTGGACCGAGTATAGTGAACTCTCCCCTACGGCAGTATCTACGATGGGACTACCTTGACCTTATTTAAACAGCGTGATAATCTAATCCACCTATGTCCCAGTCTTGACATATGGATGCGAGTCATGGGCAATGACTACAACCCATAAAAGCCAGATCCAAACCTCAGAAATGAGGTATCTGAGGAAGGTGGTTGAAGTAACAAGAAGAGACATGGTACGCAACCAGACGATACGTCAAGGCCTAAAATGCCACCCCCTACAGACCCAAGTAGAACAGTCCCAACTAAGATGGTTTGGCCATGTCTGCAGAATGGGAGAAGATCGGCTACCACGACAAGCATGGGAAACAAAGAGCCAAGGATCCAGACCCCGAGGACGACCCAGAGTCCGCTGGGAGGACAACATTAGACAAACTTGGAAGGACCGAGGACTAGAATGGAACCAGGCCAGGAGGAAGACAGCCGATAGAATAGTCTGGCGCTCTCTCTTCCAAACCTCTACACCTCACGGTAGAAGGGGAACGACTAAGTAAGTAAGTAAGATAATCTAGAGTTTGCCGACAATCTTCTGTCACATGACCTTAATTAAACAGCGTGATAATCTAGAGTTTTCCGACGATCTTCTGTCACATGACCTTAATTAAACAGCGTGATAATCTAGAGTCTGCCGACGATCTTCTGTCACATGACCTTATTTAAACAGCGTGATAATCTAGAGTTTTCCGACGATCTTCTGTCACATGGCCTTAATTAAACAGCGTGATAATCTAGAGTTTTCTGACGATCTTCTGTCACATGACCTTAATTAAACAGCGTGATAATCTAGAGTTTTCCGACGATCTTCTGTCACATGACCTTAATTAAACAGCGTGATAATCTAGAGTTTGCCGACGATCTTCTGTCACATGACCTTAATTAAACAGCGTGATAATCTAGAGTTTTCCGACGATCTTCTGTCACATGACCTTAATTAAACAGCGTGATAATCTAGAGTTTGCCGACGATCTTCTGTCACATGACCTTAATTAAACAGCGTGATAATCTAGAGTTTGCCGACGATCTTCTGTCACATGACCTTATTTAAACAGCGTGATAATCTAGAGTTTTCCGACGATCTTCTGTCACATGACCTTAATTAAACAGAGTGATAATCTAGAGTTTTCCGACGATCTTCTGTCACATGACCTTAATTAAACAGCGTGATAATCTAGAGTTTGCCGACGATCTTCTGTCACATGACCTTAATTAAACAGCGTGATAATCTAGAGTTTTCCGACGATCTTCTGTCACATGACCTTAATTAAACAGCGTGATAATCTAGATTTTGCCGATGATCTTCTGTCACATGACCTTAATTAAACAGCGTGATAATCTAGAGTTTTCCGACGATCTTCTGTCACATGACCTTAATTAAACAGCGTGATAATCTAGATTTTGCCGACGATCTTCTGTCACATGACCTTAATTAAACAGCGTGATAATCTAGATTTTGCCGACGATCTTCTGTCACATGACCTTAATTAAACAGCGTGATAATCTAGATTTTGGCGACGATCTTCTGTCACATGACCTTAATTAAACAGCGTGATAATCTAGAGTTTTCCGACGATCTTCTATCACATGACCTTAATTAAACAGCGTGATAATCTAGATTATGCCGACGATCTTTAGTCACATGACCTTAATTAAACAGCGTGATAATCTAGATTTTGCCGACGATCTTCTGTCACATGACCTTAATTAAACAGCGTGATAATCTAGATTTTGCCGACGATCTTCTGTCACATGACCTTAATTAAACAGCGTGATAATCTAGAGTTTTCCGACGATCTTCTGTCACATGACCTTAATTAAACAGCGTGATAATCTAGAGTTTTCCGACGATCTTCTGTCACATGACCTTAATTAAACAGCGTGATAATCTAGATTTTGCCGACGATCTTCTGTCACATGACCTTAATTAAACAGCGTGATAATCTAGAGTTTGCCGACGATCTTCTGTCACATGACCTTAATTAAACAGCGTGATAATCTAGAGTTTGCCGACGATCTTCTGTCACATGACCTTAATTAAACAGCGTGATAATCTAGAGTTTGCCGACGATCTTCTGTCACATGACCTTAATCAGATGCAAGAAAAAAATGAAAATGATGTTCAACTTCAAGTTATTCGATCTATGACAGAAACATGTCAAGTCAGCTCGACCTGGCGGTTAGCGTTGAGGCTCCCCACGATAGTAAGTGGATATTCTTAACACCTATTATAACAACACCCGAAGAGATTGTTACATAAACAAGGGATATTTGTGATAGATAAAAACGAAAAGGTCTTTGAAACTGAACTTTTTATTTACAAAAAAAATATATATATATATATTCATTTGTGAAGCCACTGGAAAGAAACAATGTTTTCGTTAGCAATGGCTAACTGGATACTGTCACCCCTCATTGTGAATGGAAGGATCCATTGACTTATTAATTTTGTACAATGCTGAAACAAGATTTGTAGCAGAGAAGAGACTTTTCCACGGCTTTGAGAGGTGTGTCAACTTGAAGCTCTCACATTAGTAAGAGGAAATTCTTAACATCGACTATAACAACACCCGAAAAGATGGCTACAGAAATTAAGGATATCAGTGAAAGGCGAAAATTAAACTTTAAAATTGACATTTTTATTTGTAAAGAATATATATCAGTTTATGAAGCCACCGGAAAGAAACTATAGCTTCGTTATCAATGGCAACCGGATACTGTCACCCCTCATCGAGAATGGAAAGATCCACTGACCCCTTACTATGGTGTGCGTTGCTGAAAGACCACAGAGCGGACATGTGTCAGATTGTGTGTCCAGTAAAATCGTGAATGTTTGGTTTTTGCTCATGTCCCAAAAGACGGTGACGGTAACTGAAGGCTGGAGACTTTTGATGTCAGCTTGTAAACTGTGTACGAATTGAATTCAACGGATTATGAATGTTTGCCGATTGTATCGTGGGCGGAGTTTGGCACACTTACGGACTCTAAATGATTATCCGATATGATATGGTGTTTTTATACTATATCAAGTACATGTTAATGTATTTTTTTGGATAATAAAGATTCTGATTATGTGTGATAACAGCCCTCATTAACGCTGTATGAATTTTTGTAAATTTACTTTATGTAAATTCTAATGCCATGTTGTATTTTATTATACCATGTCAGTACATATCCATGTATTGTCTGGAGAATAAAGATTTTGATATGTATGTGTGTATCTATAATTGGCAGTTTAGGGCATGTACATCATATGACGGGAATTAAATTCAAAAGCACCAATACTTAACGGCAGTTTTATTTATTCAAATACTTGTGGAAAAATAATGTTAAATGTGAACATTCCGACTGGCCATCAGAAGGGCACCTTGTTTTTTTTTTTTTTTTAATTTGTACTTTTACATTGTCGTGATTTCTTGATTGAGACAACGACAGCTGTCATGAAAAAACTTGCTGGAACAACTTGAGGTACAGATGAGAGAGTGCTAAAGACGTTCTACACAGGGCGAGTGAGACCAGTCCTAGAGTATGGCATTGCAGCATGGGCAGTAGCAGCTATGTCAGACTTCGATAAAATCAGCAGATTTCAAAATCAAGCAATGAGAATTATATCGGGCGGCATGAAGATAACACCTATAAAAGAACTTGAAAAGATTACATGCCTCCAGCCCACGGAGGATAGAACAGACAGCAGGGCTCCGCAAAAGGCTGAAAAATTCAAGAGACTAATAGATCATCCAATGTGCCATAAAATGAATGCTCTTAGAAGGCAAAGACTCAAACGAAGCAGCTTTGTAAAATCAACCAAACCGCAGATGAGAGCAGTTTCCATAAATGAAATATTCACTATTAAACACATCCACACTGCACACAAGCTTCCAGTTTGGAAACAACATCGTTTCCCTGAAATGATAGAAAACATTTTTGGAATTGAAAGAAAAAAGAGCCAAACTGCAACAGAGAGAAAGTCTATAGCGACAAAATACACAGAAAAACATTACCCACGCAACACCTGGACCCATGCATACACAGATGGATCAGAAACAAATGCAACAGAAAATGGAGGTGGAGGTGTCTTTCTGACCTTAAGCACTGGTGCACAAAATAAGCTGTCAGTGCAACAGGACAATATTCAAGTAACTTCAGAGCAGAGTCAGAGGCATTGAAAACTGCAGCAGAGGTTATAATGACAGAGGAAAGCACAGAGATACAAGTTGCTTTCTTTACCAATGCGCAGTCAGTAATTGCAGCGCTGAAAAGCCAAAATAATACAGACCTGGATGACCTCAGAATAGTGCTCCACAAACTATGTCAACGATTCAAAAGTGTTGTGATCCAATGGATCCCATCTCATTGTAACATCACCGGCAATGACGAGGCTGACAGATTGGCAAAGGAAGGTGGAAATCTACCTCAGCTTGATGCAAGCGTTATTTTCGAGACTGTGAAGAGTTTTATCAGAATCAGATACAGAAACAAATGGGATGTAGAGCATCCAGGTCACACACAAACTGATGCATACTACCAGCTCAACAGAAGAGAACCAGTGGTAATCTTCAGACCCCGCACTGGCCACGACAGATTGAGATACCATCTGTTCAACAAGCTAAAGATAGGAACTACCAGTCAGTATAACAGTGGCACTGATGAAAAGCTCTACGGAGATTCAAATAACCTCATACTGAATACTGCTTTCTTTGAACACATTCAAGTAGACGTCTGAGAGTGTACGAAGAAGAAGAACGATAGAATATATATATATATATATATATATATATATATATATATATATATATAGTGGAGGCTCCATTATTTTGGCTGGTGCTTATGTCTATAAATAGTTGTGTTGTTACATGTGTTCATACAAATGGGGGAGCACATAACACAACAACATTTTAAGATATATATATCTTAGTTCACATGTTAGTAAAGAAACATAGAATGAAAAATGCACAACTTACGCCAATCCTGGCTACAGACATGTTGCTCAGATGAATAAAAGAGACGAGTCGGTCTTTTACACTCGTCTGGGGTGTCTTTAATTTGACAATAGATTCCCTCTCTGACTCCGTGTGTTTCTTCAGTTTCCTAGTCCCGGTGTTCCTTATTAAAATGTACAGATGTCCTGTGCTTTGTAAGTCTTATTTGGTTCTCCAATAAAAGGTCCGGTTAAAAAAAAGGAATTATGAATGTAGTCTTCACTCTGGCGAGGTCTGATGTTGTCTTGGCGAGCGTGAAATTGACAGTGAAATAAAACTGCGAAACGGTCAGACTATATTCCTATCTTCCCACGCATTGTTGTTATGAATCTAATCAGAAAGATCCAATCATTTCAAATCATGCAGATAGGGGGTGACGATTTCAAAAGTATTCCGACATCGAATAATTTTGAATGTAAGGGAGTGTGGCCGTGATGGTGTGGTGGCATTTTATGTAGTGTTCGTATAGCTATTCAGATCACTGCCCTAACCAGTATGCAGTTAATGTATGGTAATAAGGAAAAAAACTTCCTTCTCCTAAAAGACTATACATTCCTCATACCAACAGTTGTTCATCGATTTCACCCGGACAGCAGTAAAATATTCAACGTCGAACTTTATTTACGTAAGATAGCAAATGTTGAAAAAATGATGCGCCCAACCTTCCTCTTCAGGTTGGCAGACTTGTACAACAAAATTTAAGTTGGTAATAATCTCAGTATCACTTTCTCTCTCTCTCTCTTACTCTCTTTCTTGTTTCAGTCAGCAAAATGTCTCTAGTTGTTATTGCGGTCACAGTTTGAGAACCACTGTTGTAGAAATTTTATCTGCCATCTAATTCTTCATTTCAAAACATTGTATCTCTTATGTGTTGACTTAATTTCTACGTTCTGCTTGGTATATCTTAAGGAAACTGGCTTCACCGCCAGGACTGACACTTTACCAAGTCTGTCTTCTATCTCGCTAACCTGTCAGCATGTCTATTGAACTGCACTATTAGTAATTAGACCCAAAATGTTCAACGTACCTGGTTTGTTTCGAAATACACACTTTTTCTCTATCTAGCATCTTGTACTCAGAATTAAAATGACGAAAAAGTGTCGTACACAATTATGGCAAGAAATGCGCTTGGGCGTCTGGGTGGTAGTCGCTTTTCCGTCCCTGTGACGGATGAAAAACAGCTGTCCCTGAACCGTGAGATGATAGGATTGTAGCCTCGAATAGCATCGCAGCCCCTGGATTTGTGTGAAACACAATAGTCAGCGTGGATTCCACGCGGGTTCATTAGCATGCACAATAGAAACGTGGAATTCTACAACGTGGGCTAATTAATATGATAAACAGTTTTCATGCGTGCATCCAGGACGTCGCTTTGTCTTAAAGGGGAGGTTAAGCCACGCCTTCTGCCTTACCTTAGAGCAATCTAAATCAACTATCTCCTTCACCTTTCTTTCTTCCTGCCTAGTAGAGCGTTGCCAAAGTCCAACAAAGAAAGCGGGATACGATCAAAGGCAGTGTTAGTCCCCAAAACGGATGAAGCAGTTTCACGCCTTCGTCTAGCATCTCAGTGCGAAACAGAGAAGAGCACTGAAACCGCTCGCAGAACGAGACAAACGGGAAAGACGAGCGGTCAGAGAGTTGGGTAATAGAGCGGGGACTGGCGGCGCAGGAATCAGAAAGTTCCCTGATTTCAAATAAGGCGTTAAACTTAACATCTAGATATTACCTCTCATTTCATTTAAGATATATATTGAGACCACTGAAGAATGCAGTTTATCATTCGTTTGCCAGAGATTTAAAGAAGCACTAGCTTATAGTAGAATCCTGCTAGATTTACTCTGGATTTTCGGCTATATTGGAGTGAATTCATTCTGTGCAACGGTAAAATATATTAGTTTCAAGTGATCAGTGGTCTAGTTCTTTCATTTTTATTTCACTGGATTTTGTGTTAATTTAAACCTATTAAATAAACCCATCTCAAAATTTTCCAGATGTAAATTAAATGATATCTTACGTTATTTCCCAAAATAATAAAATGCTTAAATTTAATTTTGAAGCCGTTAAGCGATTTATAACCAATTAAAACAGTTTAGTTCTATATATATATATATATATATATATATATATATATATATATATATATATATATATATATATATATATATATATATATATATATATATATATATATATATATATATATATGTGTGTGTGTGTGTTTTTAACCATTAGACTCGCGGAGAGTTTTTCTTAAATATATATAATTGAATACGCAAGTGTATAAAATAGTCTTAACTGTAAAATTATCGCGCGTCAGAATATGATTTCATGTTTTTCTATTTTTTCTCATAGAATGATCATACACCTTTGCGTCCCAGCAATTATAGAGTCCTCCAGACTCGGTTCTTCAACATCAAGAATTTTTGAACATTTAAATATAATCATGTGGCGGCCTGTGCGGTCTCGCTGTCTAAATTTACATGAGAGAAAGCAAACCCAAGAACATTTAAATCATAAATCAATATAGTCTGTAAAGATTAACTAGAGAAGAACAATTGCCAGAGCGATATATTTTATTTTTACTGGTCTGATGTGGGAAAGAATCTATCATCTATGTACACTGACAGTCACGTGTTTCTCACTGGATTTTAAAAACCCCGAAGAAAAACATACCTCACTGTTCAGTCTTTGTCATCTGTGGTAAAGTGGGATGTTATAAATATTTATAGGGGACTTAGTGTACTGACTGAGATCAGCTGTGAAGGTATCTATATCTAATAAGAGTAGTGTATTATAGATAACCTTACTTACTGCCACATATGTATACCTCAGTCAGAATTACTCTGGAATAGTGTGATGACTACGTTATATGTCTAGGGTATGTGTATGATGAAGTGTAAGTCATAACAACAACAGACAGATAAACAATTTAATTTATTCCACCACACTTGACAACACTGTGACACTCACATACATATAACACTCTAAGAGGATATCTTAAAGGAGTCACTGATAACTTTTCAAATAACAATATGTATTCAGTGCTGTCATGAATGTATATGTGTCCTGATTCAAATACAAAGGGAACCAGGAATCACAATCAATTTTAATTACAAGTTATATATACAGAATTTATTAATATGATTCGTGTAGTGACATATATTATTAATGGTATCCTATGTGTGTCAGTTGTGTAGTGGTAATATGAGGTAATACTGGTTTTGTTTTGTTCAAGCTCTGTTGGTATTTGTCATCATGACTTCAATAGTTTGTTTCTATCGGAACTAGTATTGGAGATGTTCTCAGTTCCTGGTATTAAAACAATTAAATTCCCCTCTTAATTTTAGGTTACAATGTCATTTTAAGATGGGGGTACATAATGTTGAGCTCCATGGCCACACTCTCTTATCTTGCGTGATGACTGCAGTAAAAGACTCCTCTGCTCGATTACTGTAATGAGTTCTGGAGCCACCCCACTGGTTGCTATATGGACCAAGGAGTATGCTGTCCACCTCTGGCTTCAGCAAAGCTCTGACCAGGTGCTGCTCAATAACTTTAAGACCACGGTCCCACAATTCATGGAAATAATAATAAACAGTTTCGTTGACTGGCAATGAATATAGCACAACTCCGATCTGCCGATGTCCCAGGCTTTATTTTATAAAAAATATACACTGGTGCTCAACGCACTGCTTCTTAGTAGGTTTATTACAAGATGTGGCAATGAACAGACGCTCTGAATTGAGTATATTCGCAGCTCTACCCAATCACACCACGTCTACACATCTTTTCAAAAAAGTACCCCTTTCTCACGTTTCCCCTGACAACACAAGATAGTATTTATAGTCCGACCAATCGTGTTTAGTCTTTCATTTGTTGCGCTCCAATCACATAGGAGTTAACATGGTAGGCTATTTCCGTACGTAATGTTTTTTCAAACACGTTATAAAAAAATTGTATGAGCAGAAATGATTTCATGCTGTCAGGCACCCCCACTATTTTATTTTAGCCATAACTTGGTAATTCCTAGACTATTTGCGTAACGTTTTACATATTCTTTGTCAGCAAACCCTAAGGAATCCAAATATCTCAATCTAAGGGAGCTAGGTGGCTGCGTTCAAAATGTGCATTTTCTACCACCTCCTGTTCACTTCAATCCCCATGTGGTGTCTGGGTACTGTCATGTTTTCAAACGTAAACCGGTATAATGTCATAATTCCCAATAAGCGTTTTTCAGGATTTTAAAACCTAACTCTGGTATGGGTAGTGAATTTTATCACTGTCGATTTGAAATAAAGTTAGTGCATGTGGCCTTACACGCGTGATGGCAGCAATTGTGTATCGCGCGACGCGTGTTTAGTGTTGCAGGTGACCCTGCTTTCTGCCTCTCCCTTCTCTCTATCCTTTAGTCCGTCTGTCTTTTAGTTACGCCGTGTATAAAATGGAATGAATGAAATATTAAATTTAGGTCATTGATCAGCTTGCGTATCTCAAGGTTTTTCCAAGAAATACAGTACACGTTTCATTGAAGAAAGCGGGTAATAATACAGTAGGCTTTTACTATCAACGTGAAAGCGTTACAATTTGCAGACGAAGTAGAAAACAAGGGGGATTTCGAGTACAGTCATTGTGACAGCACTGTTCTTTACCATTCTTCTTTCCTTTTATTAAATTTATTTGTTAGGCTTTGCATTTACGTTTTAATTTATATATGGGGATTAGAATAATTCACGACATCATCACGCTTTAGAAGTTTTACACCACCAGCGGTGAAAATCCAGAAGACCACTACCTTCTCATAACTTTACCTTAGCCAGTGTAATTTCATAGAAACGTTTAGATAATCAAAAAGGAACACTAATGCTTCACCTTCCAGCGATTACGGGAAAATTTGCTAAACCCCAAACCCGCTAGTCTGGGGCTGGAAAACGAAGGAAAAGACTCAGACAGTTTATTGAGTAATTTAATTGCTGTTTGTGTTATTCTATGGAGTGCCAGATTCACCGAGCGGTAAGTGTGAGAAAATGTGTGATGGCCATCGCTAGCGTGCATGAATGAAGGAGAGATATTAGCTAAACTTATAATTCTCTTTACTTGATAAATATCCTTATACTGTATTCCTTGTATTGTTCTCTGTAAGTGGGATTGCTTACCTTTGCTTATTTCCACTCCCTTAATCTGCTTAGTCAAGGGATAACTTGGAGAATACTAGAACTCTGTTCCTACACCCCATACCAAATATTGTAACACCCCCTATCAGAATAAATTAATCTATTTTTGGGTTAAATCATCTCTTGTCTGTGGACTGGGTTTTCTTTGTCTATACAAGCGGGAAGGGCATATTGGGATACTACTCCTCAACCCCCCCCCCTTCCCACGTGGCACCCAAGCACTTGACACCCCCAGTACCTATGGGGCAAATGCCAATAGTAGGGACTCCATTCGAACGAGTTGCTGTCGACATCATTGGACTCCTGAAAATAACCAAAAGAAGGAACAGGTTCATCCTGACCTTAGTCGACACTTGCACAATGTGGGCCGAAGCTATACAGCTAACATGCACGGATTCCAAGCATGTCGCAGAAGCCCTCGTGCAAATATTTACACGGTTGTGATTCCCTCAACAACTTTTGACGGATAATGGATCCCAATTCCGTAGCCTGTTAATGGATGAGATCTTTAAGATCTTGAGGGCCAAACACATCCACACAAGTCCCTACCATCCGGCCGGAAATGGGCTAGTGAAGCGTTTCAATGGCAGCCTCACCATGATGTTACGTAAGCTGGGTCAAGAGAAACCGGAAGATTGGGACCTATCTATATCTGCTGCCTTATTCGCCTACAGAGAGGTTCCCCAAGCATCTACGGGATTCCCGCCAGCTACACTTTTATTCGGCAGACCTATTAAGGGGCCACTAGAAGCCTTACTTCGGTCCCTGACAGACCAAAAGACTGACGAGACAGTCGCCTCTGCAAGCAAATATGTATCTGAGCTCAAGGAAAGGCTACAGCTAGGATGGGATCTAGCTACAACCAACCTTAAGAAAGCACGCGCAAAACATGCTAAAAGATACAATAAAGCTGCAAAAGAGAGAGAGCTCCAACCAGGGGAGAAAGTTTTGTTGCTACTTCCAACCGGAAATAACAAACTTCGCATCGGATGGCAAGGGCCGTTTACCGTCCTTAAAAAGATCTCACGCACCAATTACAAGATCTCCATGAAAGGAAAGGAGAAAGTCTTTAACATAAATCTGCTTAAGAAATATTTGGAAAGACCAGTGATGTCCTCCGAGCATCTTCTGGCGGTCGCCATAGCAACGGAAGACGAGGAAGATGATGATAGTTGCATGGAGTACCCATTGCAACAAACAGAATTCTTTAAAGATGTCAAATTCGGCGACAATCTCTCAGAAGAACAACAGACAGAAACCAGGGCGCTACTGAAACAGTACGCTGCAGTCTTAACGGATATACCTGGTCGAACAAATCTCATAGAATTTGATATGAAATTAACAAACGAGACCCCTGTTCGAACCAGATTTACCCCATTCCGTACGCTAAAGCTGATGCACTTCGCGGAGAAATAGACAAGCTGCGTCAGGCAGAAATTATCAGTGAGTCTATATCTCCTTACAGTTCAAGTGTAGGGCTGTTGCAGAAGCCCAATAAGGAAGTTCGGCTGTGTATAGATTACCGGTTACTAAACGCTGTAACGGAATTCAAGCCCGAACCTCTCCAGACTGTTTCTGAGTTGTTCACCAAGCTTAGCAAAGCAAGAATGTTTTCCAAAATTGACCTGAGTAAAGGTTATTACCGAATACCAGTCAAGGAGGAAGTTAAACCTTTGTTAGCTTTCAGCACTAGTGAAGGACATTACACGTTTAATGTGATGCCGTTCGGACTGCACAACGCACCAGGAGTGTTCACCAGGATGATGAGGAAGCTTTTAGAACCTTTGCACAGTCCCCATATCCATAATTTCATGGATGACATACTAATTACATCGGAAACCTATGACGAACATATTGCTACGGTTGCTATGCTCCTCAGGAGACTACAGGAAACTGGTCTCACAGCCAGACCTAGCAAATGTCTCATCTGGTTTGAAAAGTTAGACTTCCTGGGGCATACTATTTCTCATGGCTGCATGTGGCCTGTTAGGAAGAACTTTGAGAAAATAGTTGCAGCAAAAGGGCCCCGAACGAAGAAAGACACCCGTTCTTTCTTATCACTATGTGCATATTATCAGAAATATATCCAGAATTTCTACGGACTAACGGCACCCCTGACTGACCTTACAAAAAAAAAGACGTCCTGATAAGGTTATTTGGGATTCGCACTGCGAAAACGCATACAGCACGTTAAAAGGACAGTTGTCCGGATACCCCATTTTGAGGTTACCTGACTTCAAGAAACCTTTTGTATTGCGGGTCGACGCGTCGGGTCAGGGCATCGGGTCAACACTGCTGCATACAGATGACACCGACCCGAATATGTTATTCCCAGTTGCGTATGGCAGTCGAAAATTAAAAACGGCTGAACGTAACTACAGCACAGTTGAAAGAGAATGTCTGGCACTGATTGACGGGATAAGACGCCATCATGAGTTTCTTTACGGGACATCCTTTACGGTGCAAACAGACCACGCTCCCTTAGCTTTTCTTGGCGCAAATAAGGAATTCAACGCAAGAATCATGCGCTGGGCTTTGCTTTTAAGCGTGTACTCTTTCAAAGTGGAATATATCCCGGGAAAACAGAAAGTCGGAGCTGATTTCATGAGTAGAAACTGGATTACGGAGGAAGAGGAGGAAATTGAAGATACCAATCATCAAAAAGTTACCAATCAGGGCAGCTTCATTGTCATAAATGAAACATGAAAAAGGGTTTCATGTCTAAAAGTGGGGACGATTGTGACGGATGAAACTCAGCTGTCCCTGAACCGTGAGATGATAGGATTGTAGCCTCGAATAGCATCGCAGCCCCTGGATTTGTGTGAAACACAATAGTCAGCGTGGATTCCACGCGGGCTCATTAGCATGCACAATAGAAACGTGGAATTCTACAACGTGGGCTAATTAATATGATAAACAGTTTTCATGCGTGCATCCAGGACGTCGCTTTGTCTTAAAGGGGAGGTTAAGCCACACCTTCTGCCTTACCTTAGAGCGATCTAAATCAACTACCCCCTTCACCTTTCTTTCTTCCTGCCTAGTAGGGCGTTGCCAAAGTCCAACGAGGAAAGCGGGATACGATCAAAGGCAGTGTTGGTCCCCAAAACGGACGAAGCAGTTTCACGCCTTCGTCTAGCATCTCAGTGCGAAACAGAGAAGAGCGCTGAAACCGCTCGCAGAACGAGACGAACGGGAAAGACGAGCGGTCAGAGAGTTGGGTAATAGAGCGGGGACTGGCGGCGCAGGAATCAGAAAGTTCCCTGATTTCAAATAAGGCGTTAAACTTAACATCTAGATATTACCTCTCATTTCATTTAATGTACATTGAGACCACTGAAGAATGCAGTTTATCATTCGTTTGCCAGAGATTTAAAGAAGCACTAGCTTATAGTAGAAACCTGCTAGATTTCCTCTGGATTTTTGGCTATATTGGAGTGAATTCATTCTGTGCAACGGTAAAATATATTAGTTTCAAGTGATCAGTAGTCTAGTTCTTTCATTTTTATTTCACTGGATTTTGTGTTAATTTAAACCTATTAAATAAACCCATCTCAAAAATTTCCAGTTGTAAATTAAATGATATCTTACGTTATTTCCCAATATAACAGATGCTTAAATTTAATTTTGAAGCCGTTAAGGGATTTATAACTAATTAATACAGTTTAGTTCTGTATATCTGTATATATATATATATATATATATATATATATATATATATATATATATATATATATATATATATATATATATATATATATATATATATATGTGTGTGTGATCTGTATATATATATATATATATATATATATATATATATATATATATATATATATATATATATATATATATATATATATATATATATATATATATATATATATATATATGTGTGTGTGTGTATGTGTGTGTGTGTGTGTGTTTTTTTTTTTTAACCATTAGACTCGCGGAGAGTTTTTCTTAGATATATATAATTGAATACGCAAGTGTATAAAATAGTCTTAACTGTAAAATTATCGCGCGTCAGAATATGATTTCATGTTTTTCTATTTTTTCACATAGAATGATTATACACCTTTGCGTCCCAGCAATTATAGAGTCCTCCAGACTCGGTTCTGTAACATCCAGAATATTTGAACATTTAAATATAATCATGTGGCGGCCTGTGCGGTCTCGCTATCTAAATTTACATGAGAGAAAGCAAACCCAAGAACATTTAAATCATAAATCAATATAGTCTGTAAAGATTAACTGGAGAAGAACAATTGCCAGAGAGATATATTTTATTTTTACTGGTCTGATGTGGGAAAGAATCTATCATCTATGTACACTGACAGTCACGTGTTTCTCACTGGATTTTAAAAACCCCGAAGAAAAACATACCTCACTGTTGAGTCTTTGTCATCACGCTATAGAAGTTTTACACCACCAGCGGTGAAAATCCAGAAGACCACTACCTTCTCATAACTTTACCTGTGCCAGTGCCATTTCATAGAAACGTTTAAATAATCAAAAAGGAACACTAATGCTTCACCTTCCAGCTATTACGGGAAAATTTGCTAAACGCCAAACCCGCTAGTCTGGGGCTGGAAAATGAAGGAAAAGACTCAGAGAGTTTATTGAGTAATTTAATTGCTGTTTGTGTTATTCTATGGAGTGCCAGATTCACCGAGCGGTAAGTGTGAGAAAATGTGTGATGGCCATCGCTAGCGTGCATGAATGAAGGAGAGATATTAGCTAAACTTACAATTCTCTTTACTTGGTAAATATCCTTATACTGTATTCCTTGTATTGTTCTCTGTAAGTGGGATTGCTTACCTTTGCTTATTTCCCCTCCCTTAATCTGCTTAGTCAAGGGATAACTTGGAGAATACTAGGACTCTGTTCCTACACCCCATACCAAATATTGTAAAAGCCCCTATCAGAATAAATTAATCTATTTTTGGGTTAAATTATCTCTTGTCTGTGGACTGGGTTTTCTTTGTCTATACAAGCGGGAAGGGCATATTGGGATACTACTCCTCAACCCCCCCCTCTCTCTCCCCCCCCCCCCACGTTGTTATTCGTTTTTTTCTGTAACTATGATTTTTGACTGTACCATGTTAAATGTTGTGATTTTGGTTTAATGATAATAAACACCATAAAACTGATATTACTGTGTTGGCCGACCCATTACCCCATATATGTTATATAAAGTTTTTATTCACGTATGGCTCCACCTCCACGTGGTGGTCCTGGAAACAGTCTGCAGCAGTGCAGGCTGGCTGAGCGAGCATGGATTGAAATGGGAAGGCAAACCCGGTCCTTAAAAAATGCCGTGCAGAAGTCGGATGTGTCGACCGAAAGGTACAGATATCACAGCTTAGGCGCAAACAGACACAACGCAACCACCGTCCTTTTCAGGACGAACGAGGAAGAAGAAGAAGTATTCACGTATGTGTGTTTGAAGCACCAAATTGGTGTGTGTACATGAGTGTTGAGTAACTGGCAAAAATTGTTTAGCCATGAGAGGTTTAGGAGTCTACAGATAAACAAAATATGTCGTAAGATAGGCAGATCGGAGAAATTACCCGATCTCAGAGACTGTCCTTACTCTTTTCAGCACCCTTGTGAATCAACTATCTATTTCTTACCCCTTTCTATCATAGAGCCTTCACCATCATTCTTCACTCTAACGGGACCACTATTTCTAAGACCTATCTCAAATAAATTTACGACAGTCCCACAGAAAAAACTACCAAAACGTTTATTGACTTATCGACACGATATAACTCCCATTCGCTACAACTTTCTATCACTTCTCAACTCACAGCAAAACTTCTTGACTTACCCCGAGCGCGTTCCAAAATGAGACTCTCCTCCCCATTCTAACATTTCTCGTTCACTCCTAAAAAAAATGTTCATCCTACTACAACTTTCTCGTGCGTATTTTCTTCTTGCTCACCCACCAAAACTTACAAGGGACGTAATTCCAAGTAGTCTCCCTTTGATGATTTGACTCAAAACCATACACTTCTCTTCAATTCTTATTACAAAAACTTTACATGTAAATTTGTCCACCACAATTTTGGACTCACTTAATATGCTTAACTCTAAAAATAACTACTACATCTTCCAAGTGGAAATCACGGAGTTTCCTCCCTTTGCTTAAAGCACTCCTCCACACATATCACTTCCCTTCAACAAAGACGAACAGTCTTTTAACAACTCCGTTCGTTTTTTTCTAACCATTTATCTACACTCACTTACTTGTCTAAAACCAAACCCCCGTTCACAGCAGAGGTCAACTCTCCCATATATGGTAATATGATGTCCGATGCCCTTGTGTGCAAACTTACAGACAGATCGGGGAACTCACATGACAACATGTGTAAGCTGTAATACTTATTACTTTATTAGAAAGTAATGTTGTCATAACAAGTCGGCCCGGAAGCAATTATGTCACACTTGTCTGCCCACATGTGTCACACAGACAGTAATCTCGTTATCTGTCGTATGAGTACGCAAAAACTCCGTGTTTGCCCATCTGGGTTACCAAACGAGTCGTCTTATCAGAGGTTCAATCTAAACACACCGGCGACTATCTTATCTCAGTTGCTCACCGCAAACCAGGATGACCGGGTAACAAACAGGTGACATCACAGAGAGGAGTGTCGAATGATTTGATAAAATCAAATATCTGCTACTAAGCAGAAAAATAACGGCGAAAGAAAGTAAGAAAAGTGCGATACTTGAGAGCACATAATAAAAATCAGTATCACAAATGTACCGATACTGCCGGAGAGAAACAAAGATCGATAGGGGCCGTCCCGTTTTGTCACAATAAACAAGACACGAAGAGATCTTGAACGGATGGTACATGTCAGGAAAGTTTAGCATGTTTATGTTGAGGACCTATGACCTATGTCCTGTGCTCCATCGAGAGCTGAAAGGTAACAGTTGAGTAGACACAAACGTACACAGGCGTACATCTATTTCATCTTCATCATTTTCCTTGTCGACGGCAGCAAAGTCAAATTTTGACAGAGTAAACAGACACCAAAACCAAGCAGCACGTATTATAACAGGGGCCCTAAAGTCCACAAAAAACAACCATATGGAAAACATTACAGGGCTACAGTCAATGGAGGACAGACGTGACAGCAGAGTCCCACAACAAGCGGAAAAATTTAAGTGACTCGAAGGACACCCCAGGTTTCAAAGAATGAATAGGCTAGGAAGAGGCAGGATCAAGCGAACTAACTTTGTGGCCCAAGCAAAAGAAAAAAGTAGCAAAAATACCATGCTAGCAAGCTCAGTTGCAAAGAAAATACCAACAAGCACAACTATCCCACTGTGGAAAACCAGATGCTTTCCTGAGTTAAAATCTGATGTTCCAGGCATTGAAAGTAAGGAAACACAGACAGAAACACAAAGAAAGTGAATAGCAACCAAGGATATTGACCAAAAATTCCCAGCAAAGCTTTGGACACATGCATATACTGATGGTTCAGCAAAAAATGCAGTTGAAAATAGGGGTGCCGGCATCCTCATAAAATTAAAGAATAGAATCCATTCTATGGCAATTGCCACTGGCAAATACTGCAATAACTTCAGTGCTGAAGCAGAAGCCCTGAAACAGGCAGCGGAAACTCTTATTGAATGCAAAGCACAGGCGGAAAAAACAGATAGTAATCTTTACAGATGCCCTCTCAGTAATAACAGCGCTGAAGAGCCACCATGCTAAAGGATTGAAAGATCTGATAATCTCCCTTGAAAGACTGGCCAAATGCTTCAACAAGTGCACAATCCAGTGGATACCAGCCCATTGCAACATACCAGGAAGTGAGGAGGCAGACAAACTTGCTAAGGAATGAGGTGCCTTAGAACAAAATGATATAGAGACAACTTACGCAATGGCAAAGACTACTATAAAGGCTACATTTAAGTCCAAATGGGAAAGAGAGCACCCGGGCCATATCATCAACTATCCAGGAAAGAACAGGTCATCATTTTTCGGCTTCGGACTGGACACAACAGATTGAGATACCATCTATACCACAAATACAAAATTTGTGCAACAGATCTCTGCACCTGCGGTACCAGCCCGATGACAGTCGAACACCTGCTGCAGTACGGCCCAACCTACAGTAATGAACGGAGTAGCATATGGCAACAACCCACTTCTGTCAACGAAAAACTGTTTGGAGATGTCAGGAACTTTGAGTTGACTACTGCCTTTATTAGAGTCATAAATGTGGAGGTCTGAAGGCGAACGAGGAAGAAGAAGAAGATTTTTCTTTTCGCTCCTCATGGAGCTTGGAGCTACCACTGGAGGTCGTCCTCTTACAGCGAGCGTGACCGAAGAATTCACATGCATTTATAACAGTGGTTTCTATAGCAATCCGTTGTACATGATGAGGTTGTCAGCTCCATGGGCAACTCATATTAGTTGCCTTATACATGTAGCATGAGTTTTCTTATTGTATATAGGATCAGTATAGCACTGACAATACAGAAATAGAATTTCTGCAGGAAAATAATGAAGTCCCAGTGTATGAGAGTACTACTGGTATCTCACATTAGTTACGGCTGTGAATGATCTGATCTCGAAAAATTAGTAGAGTGCATAAAGTCATAAAATGCCACCCCGCTGGGTAGCTAACTGTGATATTGTCGCAGAGAGATTTATGATTAATAAATTTCTATATCTTTTCTCTATTCTACCCGCGTCTTCTATTTTATTATCGCTCTTTTATCCTTTTTCTTTTTTCGCATTCGTTTGATTGTGAAAATATAACTCTCCCATTTATACCTTCGCCTGTCTCTTTTCTTTTTTAGCAACGCAATTTTTTTATTGCTGTTAAGCTAAGTCCTAGATGAGACCGAATAGTGTGGAATTCGTTGTCGACAGACATATGATGGCAGTCAATCGTCTAACATTTTCATCGGACACGGCGCTCTGGGTTAAGTTTCTCGGTGTTAGGTATGAGAGGCGCCAACATGCATCGCTCGGGACTGACCAGAGGTAGCGGCAGGTGTTAGAACGCGTCTGGCAGTTTCGTTGCCGTCGTCTGAGTTAAATGTAGGTGTTAAGACGGGAACTATTTTGGGTTTTCGAGAATTAGGAAATCATTTCTTTTCATAAGATATAAACCCCAGTAGTTTAGGCTAAATTCATTCAGTACTCCGCAGTCAAGACTAGAAACATTTAGCGTTCGATTCCTAAGATCTCTGTTGATAGAAGCATCATTTAGTTGGTCGATTGCCATCTAGCGTTCGATTCCTAAGATCTCTGTAAATAGAAGCATCATTTAGTTGGTAGAATTGGATATAGTTCTTTGTAGTTCTACGTTGAGGTAATATAATATATCTAGTAGCAGTTGAGTAATTTAGGTGGTGATCGCTTATTTTATTTTCACTAGTTAGATTTCTGTGCAGAGTGATTAAATTATAAGTCTGTTATATTCTCTAGTTGACGTGTTACAGTGGAAAGCAGAATACATTATTATTTCTAGCTTAAACTCATGCAGCTGTAAATAAATTTAATTAAATTGCTAGTAATCAGTCGAGAATATTTTTAACTAACTTATAACTGCACTGAGTCATCATTGAGTATTGACGAAATACGTAGTTATATCTAATTCATGATGATTGATTTTTTTTAAACGATCATAATTATTTCACGGGAGTTTTAACGTTAAGACAAGCTCTACGCTTGCAGTTATAATGTAAGTATAACCGAAGCATATATTGTGGTTAAGTATTTTGTACTTTTCTCTTCCTTACACAGTTTTGGGTCAGCCCAACTTTTACCAGCGGTTTTAGTACAACTGAGAGAAGAAACATTTTTATCTTTAACCACGTGGGTCTACAAGTTAACACATGTCTGGCAGTGTGTTTGCCTCCAGAAATAGACAGAGTACAAATCTCACTAACGGTTTTAAAGACTAAATGCCTATACTGGGCCTTTTGAGCCAGATTATATTTCTTCACAAACTCTCATGTACATGCAGCCCTGTGGCGAGAAAAATTACAAATCATTAACATTTTGACATTTTGACAAATTGTGGTAACCACTAGCACAGAAGAGGAAACCAATGGTGATGAAGATGACATAAAGATGGAAGAACTGAAGGCAGCACTGGAGAAAATCAAGATGGGCAAAGCAGCAGGGCATGATGGTATAACACCAGAAATGGTTAAGTACATGGGAGCAGCAGTCGACCTGTTACTCTTAAGAGTCCTACAGGCAGCATGGTGCAACAAGACCATACCAAAGGATTGGGAGATCGCCATCATAACACCAATTTTCAAAAAGGGTGACAATCGACAGTGTGGAAACCATAGAGGCATACCCCTTCTCAGTGTCCCTGGAAAAATCTACTCTAGAATCCTAGAGCAGAGACTCCGACGCCTAGCTGAGCCACGATTGGATGAGGTCCAGTGCGGATTCCGAGCAAACCGAAGTACTCAAGACCTAATCTTCACACTCAGACAGCTGAGTGAAAAGGCCCTTGAGTATAAGAGTGAGATCCATCTTTGTTTCATAGATCTGGAAAAGGCGTTTGACAGGGTCCCTTGGAGCAAACTTTGGGACTGTTTGGCAAGGAAGAATATTCCAGCACCTCTGATTCATGCTATACAGAGCTTCTACAAGTTTTGCAGAAATTATGTGAGGACAGCAAACCATAAGTCAGAAGAGTTCAGGACCACCACTGGTGTAAGACAAGGTGATATCCTATCACCTTACCTCTTCATACTCCTTATGGACGATGTCATCAAGGCATGTAAGGAGAGAACAAGAAAGTATTCAGTGGGGTACTGGAAGATGAGACAGGTCTATATTTCAGAGCTGGCATTTGCTGATGATGTTGCCCTGATTGCTAAATCAGAGGCACATCTCCAATCCAACCTGCAAGTCTGGAAGGAAGAGCTGGAGAAGAGAGGGATGGTCATAAGCACCTCTAAAACAAAATCCATGGTGATATCACGAGAAGAAAGAAGACATCAGATTAAGCTGGGAGAACAGGTCCTGGACCAGGTCGACCACTTTAAATACCTCGGAGCTATTATAGACCGAAAGGGAGGCATCAAAGAAGAGTTGGCCACTCGAAAAGCAGCAGCTGGGAGACTTTTTCAGGCCATAAATAGAGGATTCCTCAGCAAGAGAGAGGTTGGTAAGAAAACGAAAATGGCTGTATACCGCTCCACTTATGTCCCAGTCTTGACATATGGATGCGAGTCATGGGCAATGACTACAACCCATAAAAGCCAGATCCAAACCTCAGAAATGAGGTATCTGAGGAAGGTGGTTGAAGTAACAAGAAGAGACATGGTACGCAACCAGACGATACGTCAAGGCCTAAAATGCCACCCCCCTACAGACCCAAGTAGAACAGTCCCAACTAAGATGGTTTGGCCATGTCTGCAGAATGGGAGAAGATCGGCTACCACGACAAGCATGGGAAACAAAGAGCCAAGGATCCAGACCCCGAGGACGACCCAGAGTCCGCTGGGAGGACAACATGAGACAATCTTTGAAGGACCGAGGACTAGAATGGAACCAGGCCAGGAGGAAGACAGCCGATAGAATAGTCTGGCGCTCTCTCTTCCAAACCTCTACACCTCACGGTAGAAGGGGAACGACTAAGTAAGTAAGTAAGTACTAATTGTGGTGTGACCAATAATTATCTATTGAGAACAGTAACCAACCGGTCATTTTCCTAAATAAGGGAAACCTCGTGATTCTGACACTGTGAGCCCGCTTAAATCTAATTCTTACCTGAACTGAGTAAATTGACACTAATTTAAATCTGAAAAAGAAAACTATCGCATGAAGAGGACGCTCCCCGGACCCATTGGATGAAACCAAAAATCGGCAGAGCTAGGAACCGCTTCATCAAGAGAAAGACAGATTAAACGATGTGTGTGTGCTAAAGTCCGCCAGACGGCGAACAACAGCAAGATTTTAGGTAAGAAAAGTGAGACAGGGGCCCCTGCTGAAAGAACAGAGTGAAAGCAGACTGAGTGATTCTTTTTATGATATGATTTGTGCACCCACATTATTGATAATTTCATTTATGCAAATTGTTGCTAAATGCGGGTTTTCCTCTCTTAGGATAGATTAGGGTATACATTCTGTTCTCAACTTTAGAGGGAAATCTGAGACTATAGTGTATATATCCGTGACTCTTTGGGGCTATCACTTTTCTTCTAACAGGATCGTGGGCTAAACATCGAGGGAAAAGATTACACCTATGGGTCTATTATACTTGTAGTAATTCATTACCTTATATGTATTTTCTATGCTTGATATTAACATTTATGTGTTGTGGTAAATTTTCCTTATGTTAATAAATTTACATAAACTTTATTCAAGCGTGTCGGTCAGCTCGTTCCAAAATATCTATATTCCATTGTTATAGCTTTTTCACGTCTGTGCGTCTAACTGTCGTCACTTATGTGGGTGTGTACGTGAGTGGTATATATATATATATATATATATATATATATATATATATATATATATATATATATATATATATATATATATATATATATAGTCAATAGACTGTCTGACTCCTCTAGATCTGTTGTAGAAGATAGGCTGAAAGAGAGAAAATTCTCGATTTCAGGGACAGACTCTATTAATTTCTACCATCTCACTCGTGAAAATCTATTTCTATTATCTTCTCTCACTGTGGCTATCACTTGTTCTAATCTATTCAGAAGGAACCAACCCAAGTCTTAATTCCCCTATCAAAAATCTACGACAGAATGTGGGCTCGTCCGAAGGATATTTTTGAACTTTGAACAGTGAAAACGAGACGACAGAATGGTGGCTCGTTTTCCGGGAATTGAACTCTAGTCCTGAACAAATACGAATATCAGCTCGTCAGCAGGATTATTTTCTTTATTCTGATATAGAGTAAGAGTGTGATGTCTCGTGAGTTTTAATATCTTTTAAATTAACTATCCCCTAGACAATCGATCTGTTTATGGGCTTGCTGACCACACGTATAGAAATTGTTTTTTCCACAGCATTTTGGATATATTATACATTTTAATTTACAGGTTGATTTTGTCGGAAGATATGTTATATGTTGATTTTGTAATATTAAACCGCTGGTAGAGAGTTGTGATTGTGTTACAATCACAGGGTAGAAGCAGAAAGGTGTTTGAACTAAGTTAAGGAGCGCGTTCGGACTATTCGTCCTGTTAATTGCCTCCCTTACCCTAACTGTCTTCAGGGGTGAACTTGTAGTGGATTTAAAAATTAAGGGGTTTTCCCTCCAAATTTTTTTACAAATATTGTATTGTTTCCACTGTAGCAACTTAATTCTGTTAGTGATTAATCTTAACTATCATTTATTTGGCATAGTCGATTGCAGTTAGAGCGTTTAGTGCCGATTAATAGTGCGATAGTTAGATACTAATATTTTTGGAGGAGGTATCCCAGTTAAAATATATCATCTTTTGTTGGTATTTTCTCGTAAGCGGTAAGGAACCAGTGTATCCTTTTCTTACTTCCTTCTCGACTAAGTCTCAGTCACCTATTTGCGATGGCAGAGAGGGCGAAGCTTAGGCAGATCCTCAGGGACGAAGCGAGAGAAGAAGGATTACAAGGAGAGGAAGCGAAAGCTTTTGTCAGAGACGAACTTGAGAGATATGATGCGGAGAGGAAAGCAGCGGAAGCTAGAGAGCAGAAGAAGATTGAGGAAGAAATGGAAATCCGTAGGGCGAACAAACGAAAGAAGGAACGACAGTATGAGGAAAGAGAGAATGAGAGACAGCATGAGGAAAGAGAGAAGGAGAGACAGCATGAGAAGGAGAGGGAGGAGAGACAGCATAAGTTGGCGCTTAAAGCTCTAGAGGTTCAAAGCCGTGGGGCTGCCTCTACCTCCAGCAATGGAGAGTCTTCTCCTCATTCTTCCGTAACGGATCCTTCTAACACTCAATCTCTTCAACTCAACGCTATGTCTTTTGCTCTAGAATCTTTCCTTTGTCCTAATGAGAAGATTGACACATGGCTAGAAAAATTTGAGAAAATTGCAACTCTGTACGGTTTAGAGAGGTCGCGTTGGAATATGAAGCTTTCTCAGGCTTTGAAAGGGAGTGCGTATGATGTTTACGCCAAACTCGAAAGTAGCCAACAAGACAACTACGAAGTGTTGAAGAAAGCTTTACTTGAGCGCTTTGAAATGAATGTGCGAAAGTTTTTGCAACTGTTTCGAAACAGCAGGAAGGAGAACTCTGATACTTTTCAGCAGTTCTCGCCTCGTTTAAAGTGATACTTGACAAAGTACCTTGAGCTTTCACAGCTCGCCTCTACCTATGAAGGTCTTGAGGAGTTCGTTATATGCGAACAGATAAAGAACACTTTGTCTGCTGACACCCGGAGATTTCTAGCTGAGCAAGGGGCAGAAAAGCTTGAATACATTTTGGAAAAGTCTGAGCGATATCATAATGCGCTGGCCGAACTGCCGGTCACAAAACGTAAACCGACAGAAGAGCCTTTTCGAAAGAATAATCTGGACCAATCTTCTCATGCTTCTCACCAAGGTAACCACAGAGAAACTGGACCACAAAAGCCCCCTCCTGAAAAGTCTAAGTTCTACAAAAACAAGTACCCCAACAATAACAAACAGTCTGATCAACCAATCCGCCCTACATGGCAGCGCAGCCAGAAAGGACAAGGTGGCAAAGGGAAAACCCCTGAGCACGGGACAAATGATTAGAGCCAGCACACCGAGCCTAAACGCATCGGATGCTTGCTAACAGACTCGCAATGTGGAATTAATGTCAGTGATTCCCAACCTGAAGAGGGGAGACCCTCAACGTGAGATACTGTTACTTTGAACGGTTCTCAAACTGATTGTTTATTTGACACGGGGCTTTCTTATGATTGCATTGTTGCCAGGCACCTGGTCAAACCCGGTCAAGAGACAGAAGAGACCGTCCAACTTTGTGGAGTTTCTAAGAGTGATGCACCTACAGCGCTTCCCATTGCATTGGTTGAGATCCACTCGGATTTTGTCAGAGGTGTGATTAAAGCGGCTGTTATGGATGACCCGATCTACCCGGTCATACTTGGCGGTAGATATGTGTCTATTGGGAAACCGGAAGAGCCAATTGTGGCAGCAGTAACTACAAGAGGGCAAACCAAGAAGGAACGGGAGCCTGCACAAAATTTGTTACCTATGGAACTTAAAGAAGCGCAACAAAAGGACCCTACCTTGGCACCCTGCTTTAAGAAACTGCCCATGGCTAAGGACCCTTAGACAACACGGGGACATTTTGTCTAAGGATGGAGTACTGTATCGCAGAACTGGCAAGCCTGAACAAGGTTACAACCAGCTTCTAGTAACGAAACAGTACAGAAGCCAAATCCTAGAAATGGGGCACTCTCTTCCCTTCAGCGGACATATGGGACAGAACGCCACAAACCAACGGATAACTACTCATTATTGGTGGCCAGGAGTGAACTCTGATATTATCAGATATGTCAAATCCTGTGCCCAGTGCCAACGTGTGCCACCCAAGCAACGGACACCCCCGTTTCCATGCGTGAAATGCCAATAATGAGAACACCATTTGAACGGGTAGTGATCGACATTTTAGGACCCTTAGAAAGGACCAAAAGAAGGAACAGGTTTATTCTGACCTTAGTCGACACATGCACTATGTGGGCAGAAGCTATCCCGCTAACATGCACAGATTCGAAGCATGTCGCAGAAGCCCTCGTGCAGATTTTCACTCGGTTGGGATTCCCTCAACAAGTGTTGACGGATAACGGATCTCCATACCGAAACCTGTTGATGGATGAGATCGTTAAGATCTTGATGGACCAGCACATCTACACTAAGCCTTACACTCTGGCCGGAAGTGGGTTAGTAGAACGTGTTAACGGAAACCTCAACATGATGTTAAGTAAACTGGCACAAGTGAAACCTGACGATTGGGATCTTTCTATTCCTGCAGCTCTATTTGGCTACAGAGAAACCCCACATATGTCGACAGGATTTCCGTCAGCCACGCTTTTATTCGACACACCCATTAAGGGCCCGCTTTAAGCCTTACTCAGGTCGCTGACAGACCAGAAGGCTGATGAGACAGTTGTCTCAGCCAGTAAATACGTATCGGATTTAAAGGAAAGGTTGAAACTAGGATGGGACCTAGCAACGACTAACTTTAAGCGAGCACGCGCAAAGCACGCAAACCGATACAGGAAGGTCGCGAAAGAAAGAGAACTGGAAGCAGGAGAGAAAGTTTTGGTGTTACTCCCTACCGGAAACAACAAACTACGTATCGGATGGCAAGGGCCGTTTACCGTCCTGAAAAAGATTTCTAAGGCTAACCAGATCTCTATTAAAGGAAGGGAGAAGGTTTTCCATTTAAATCTGTTAAAGAAATACTTGGAAAGACCGGGGCTGACCTCTGAACATCTCCTGACGATCGCCAAAATTGACGAAGATGACGATAGTGGCAGGGAAATTCCACTGCAAGCACACGGAATCTTTCAAAAATGTCAAAAGCGGCGACGCTCTTTCAAGCGCACCCGGACGACATTCCAGAGAAGGAAGACTTTGGAAGCAGACAGGAATAGGAGTTGGATAGAGACAGAGGGGGGAGATGAGAGGGAAGAGAACAGACACCCTAAAGCTACGGATATAGGAAATTTATTTCCATAACGTAGACATGGAGTGGTTCCATATCTTAAAGGGGGGACATCTGTCGCAGAGAGATTTATGGTTAATAAATTTCTATATATTTTCTCTATTCTACCCGCGTCTTCTACTTTATTATCGCTCTTTTATCCTTTTTCTTTTTTCGCATTCGTTTGATTGTGAAAATATAACTCTCCCATTGATACCTTCGCCTGTCTCTTTTCTTATTTAGCAACGCAATTTTTTATTGCTGTTAAGCTAAGTCCTAGATGAGACCGAATAGTGTGGAATTCGTTCTCGACAGACATATGATGGCAGTCAATCGTCTAAAATTTTCATCTGACACAGCGCTCTGTTTTAAGTTTCTCGGTGTTAGGTGTGAAAGGCGCCAACATGCATCGCTCGGGACTGACCAGAGGTAGCGGCAGGTGTTAGAACGCGTCTGGCAGTTTCGTTGCCGTCGTCTGAGTTAAATGTAGGTGTTAAGGCAGGAACTATTTCGGGTTTTCGAGAATTAGGAAATCATTTCTTTTCATAAGATATAAACCCCAGTAGTTTAGGCTAAATTCATTCAGTACTTCGCAGTCAAGACTAGAAACATCTAGCGTTCGATTCCTAAGATCTCTGTTGATAAAAGCATCATTTAGTTGGTCGATTGCCATCTAGCGTTCGATTCCTAAGATCTCTGTAAATAGAAGCATCATTTAGTTGGTCGAATTGGATATAGCTCTTAGTAGTTCTGCGTTGAGGTAATATAATATATCTAGTAGCAGTTAAGTAATTTAGGTGGTGATCGCTTATTTTATTTTCACTAGTTAGATTTCTGTGCAGAGTGATTAAATTATAAGTCTGTTATATTCTCTAGGTGACGTGTTACAGTGGAAAGCAGAATACATTATTATTTCTAGCTTAAACTCATGCAGCTGTAAATAAATTTAATTAAATTGCTAGTAATCAGTCGAGAATATTTTTAACTAACTTATAACTGCACTGAGTCATCATTGAGTATTGACGAAATACGTCTTCTTCTTCTTCGATCCTTAACCCTGACCGTCAAAGCAGTCAGTGGCCATCACGCCTAGTGGCGTCTTGTAGGGCAACAACAAATTGATTCCACTTTGCACGGTCGGTGGCCATCCTTCGTACAGTGCCCCAACTCTGGTTCATTCTTTGTATCTCAGCCTCCACAGTCCTCCGCCAAGTTGTTTTTGGTCGGCCTCTCTTTCGCTTTCCTTCGGGGGTCCAAAGCATAGCTGTTCTTGTGATGGCATCGGGGTCTCTTCTGAGGACATGACCAACCCAGCTCCAGCGTCTGCCAGCTATGATGGTGTGCATGTCCTCTTGCTTGCTACGAGTAAGCAGATCTTGGTTGGTGATGGTATTCGGCCAAAAAATGCGGTGAATTTTTCTTAGGCATGTTGTGTGAAGAGAGGACAATTTTGACATTTCCTTCTCTGTGACTCTCCAGCATTCCGCACCATAGAGAAGCACAGAAAGCACGCAGCTCTGGTATAATCTTAATTTTGTGCTTGTGCTGTATTGGGAGGACTTCCAGATGTTATTTAGGCTAAAGAAGGCTGTTCTTGCCTTATTCATTCTGATGTTGATGTCTTTGCCTGCCCCACCGTCTGGTGTTACTATGCTTCCTAGGTATGTGAAGGTATACGAAATACGTTTAAAAAAAATCAATAGTCATGAATTAGATATAACGACGAAATACGTAGTTATATCTAATTCATGATGATTGATTTTTTTTAAACGATCATAATTATTTCACGGGAGTTTTAACGTTAAGACAAGCTCTACGCTTGCAGTTATAATGTAAGTATAACCGAAGCATATATTGTGGTTAAGTATTTTGTACTTTTCTCTTCCTTACACAGTTTTGGGTCAGCCCAACTTTTACCAGCGGTTTTAGTACAACTGAGAGAAGAAACATTTTTATCTTTAACCACGTGGGTCTACAAGTTAACACATGTCTGGCAGTGTGTTTGCCTCCAGAAATAGACAGAGTACAAATCTCACTAACGGTTTTAAAGACTTTTTATGTGTTGTGGTAAATTTTCTTTATGTTAATAAATTTACATAAACTTTTTTAAAGCGTGTCGGTCAGCTCGTTTCAAAATATCTATATTCCATTGTTATAGTTTTTTCACGTCTGTGCGTCTAACTGTCGTCACTTATGTGGGTGTGTACGTGAGTGATATATATATATATATATATATATATATATATATATATATATATATATATATATATATATATATATATATATATATATATATATATATATATATATATATATATATATATATATATATATATATATATATATATATATATATATATATAGTCAATAGACTGTCTGACTCCTCTAGATCTGTTGTAGAAGATAGGCTGAAAGAGAGAAAATTCTCGATTTCAGGGACAGACTCTATTAATTTCTACCATCTCACTCGTGAAAATCTATTTCTATTATCTTCTCTCACTGTGGCTATCACTTGTTCTAATCTATTCAGAAGGGACCAACCCAAGTCTTAATCCCCCTATCAAAAATCTACGACAGATATTAAAACAAGGAAACAGATTTCACTTAACAATTATAAACTTGACAAGTCGTTCAAATACAATGTCCTTATTTATTAAGTATATTACGCCCACGGCGACCGTTGCCTCAATTGGCTGTGTGTGGTGTACCCGGAAACGGGGCCTCCCAGTACTGAGGCACAGTTAAGTCCCCGATGTCACTTATCGGTGCAGAATTGAGAGAGATGGCTGAGCATCACAATCCCCCCTGTGTTGCAGCATGATGAGAACCCAGCATTGCACACTGAGCTTGGGGGGATCACTTGGGCACCAGACTTAATACTGGCTCTTGACTGGATGGCCGCATGCAGGAGATTTCTACAATGGAGGGTTGGCAGGTGGTGGGTGGCAGAAAAGCCATGGGAAAGACAGGGCTATTTTGAAGATAACGCAACCATATTTTCACCATACGAGCTCGGACGCCGCCTCGGTAAACAAGGTCCGCGCAGAGCAGTGACACCCCCAGGCTGCTTGCGAATAGTCTACTACTGGGAACATAAACAGATTAGGGATGAGCCCACTCTCCCGTTGAACAGGTGCTAAAGTCATAGATACTGGGCCAGAAGGCGCACCGGAAACCACAGTATCACGCAACTCGATTTTTTTTTCTATGGAGAGTACACCGTCAAATAAATCTCGTACTGGTGCTCGCCCTGTGGAGCTCCACCAGGCAGGTGCAGTGCCGGGCTCTGAGCCTCGACAGAGCCCACCCTCAGCTACTGGAGGACCCTCTAGACCGTCTTGTGGAGTCAGCAGACGGCGGAGGAGAACTACTGACCAAAACAAAACAGAAAAAGAGAAACCCAGAGTGCCACTTGTCATAATGCACTGGAATGCAGAGGGAGTGAACAGCAAGCAGGCTGGATACAGCAAAAAGACAGAGCTGGAAAACATCTTGTATGAGAAGCAAGTCAGTGTTTGCTGTATCCAAGAGACTCACTTGAAAGCAGATCAAACCTTTAAAATAAGGGGATATCAATGCTTCAGATCCGACAGAAAAGATAGACGAAAAGGAGGAGTACTTACTCTTGTAAGGAATAACATTCCTGCACACGAAAGGAAAACCTACATGGATGGAGCAGAATATCAGCTGTTGCAGATAAAGGTAGACAAGATGGAAATAGAACTCCTGAACTATTACTGTCCGAACAACAAACCCCTGAGTCTCAGCTCTATACAGGTACCAGCCACCAACTTTATAGCAGTTGGAGACTTTAATAGCCACTCCCAGAGCTGGGGCTATAACCATCTGGATCACAGAGGTGAAGAGGTTGAAACTTGGCAAGATGATCACTCCCTAATCCTAGTCAATAATGCCACAGATACTCCTACCTTCTACTCCAGAGGATGGCACACAACTTCAACACCAGATCTTGCCTTCTCCACACTAGATATAGCTGGATCTATTAGTAGAGAAGTAGGAGACCAACTAGGGGGAAGCGACCATCGCCCAATCTTTCTTACTGTCCAGAGTGCAACTCTCAGTACAGGCCCAGCCATTACAAGATGGAACTACAAAAAAGCCAACTGGGGTTTATTCAGGCATCAGGTGAACACGCTGCTGTCTACCCTCAAGGTACAGAACAGAGACATTAATGAAGTGATAAAAGACTTCAACAGATGCATACTACAAGCTGCAAAAGAAACCATTCCCAAAGGATGCCGGCGTAACTACATACCATACTGGTCCAGCACACTCCAAGAACGTCAGGAAGCTATGGACAGGGCTAGAAAGGACGCAGAGTCTCAGCCTTCACTTGAAACTCACAACAAATGGAAAAAGGCTGTAGCAGAGTTTCAGAGAACAAAGCTAGAAGAAAAACGGAAAAGCTGGAGAACTAAAACGGCATCGCTGAACCTTGAGAAAGACGGCAGGAAACTTTGGAGATTAGTCAAGTCTCTAAATGAAGAGCGTTCCTCACCTAGGCAGACTATCACATTGGATGAAGGTGGCAAACTTTTCAGAGGAAAACAAGCTGCAGACTTGTTTGCTAGAAGATACAGTTCAGAAAGCAACTTACCCATTAACATAGATCATCAGAGAGAGATAAGAAAAGAAATACTGGCAACCATGGGACAGACAGATACTCCTGCCCCAATGAGGGAACCCATCACACTAGGAGAACTACAGAAGGCTATTTCCAAGCTTAAGTTTCAAAAGTCACCCGGCCCAGACAAAATCAGCAACGAAATGCTAGTAAATCTGAGCTCAGCAGCAAAGACAAAACTGCTTGAGATATTCAACCACAGCTGGTTGGAAGGAACGGTACCCCAAGTATGGAGAGAAGCCATCACAATACCCATACTAAAGAAAGGGAAATGTAAGACCGAGGCTGCAAGTTACCGGCCAATCAGTCTCACAAGCTGTGTTGGTGTCGTGAAATATTCTAATCCACATATATAAATTAAAAGGTAAATGCAAAGCCTAACAAATAAATTTAATAAAAGGAAGAAGAATGGTAAAGAACAGTGCTGTCACAGAGAATGTACTCGAAATCCCCCTTTGTTTTATGCTTCGTCTGCAAATTGTAACGTTTCCACGTTAAATATAAGCCACTGCATAAATACAAGCGTTTCCACAACACATTAAAACGGGTATTGCATTTCTAAGAAAAACATTGAGAGGCACACTGCGTAATGACCTAAATTAATCCTAACATTAATTATACTACGTTACCAAAACGAACGAACAGATGGACTCAAATAGAAAGAGAGAGGGAGGGCTGAAAATCAGGAACGCATGCAACACGCGTCGCGCGATACACAATTACTACTATCACGCGTGTAAGGCCACATGCACTAACTTTATTTCAAATCGACAGTGATAAAATTCACTACCCTTCCCAGAGTTAGGTTTTTAAATCCTGAAAAACTCTTATTAGGAAAGATGACAATAGATGGGTTTACGTTTGAAAACATTACAGTACCCAGACAGCACATCTTCGAAACAGGAGGTAGAAGAAATTGCATATTTTGAACGCAGCCACGTAGCTCTTTTAAATTTGTATATTTGGGTTCCTTAGGGCTTGATGACAAAGAATATGTTAAGTGTTATGCAAATAGTCTAGGAATTAACAAGTTATAGCCAAAATAAAATGATGGTGCTGTCAGACAACACCCAAAATCAGAATCGCTCAGTGGTAGATTTTTTTAAACCACCATTGTACGGGAAATGGGCCACAAGTTACATTTGAACTGATTGGCTGGAATGATATGTAAGGCTACACACGATTAGTCGGACTATAAATGCTATCCTTGGTTGTTAGGGGAGACGTAGGAAGGTAAAATTTTTTCAAACACTTGTCGAAACGTGGCTCCATTGGCCAGACTCGCTGATATAATCACTTAGGAGCGTTAGTTCGAGACCACTAGTTCAAATAAGCTTGATAAAGCAACAGTGCGTTGAAGCCAGCTCATATTTTGCTAAATAAAAGCCTGGAACATAAGCAGATGGGAATTTGTGCCAGTATTTGTGCCAGAATTCATTGCTAGTCAACGCATCTGTGTTTATTTCCATGAATTGTGGTAAGCTTGAAACATTCAGTATCTTTTAATGAAAATTGAATGTGAATTGTTAATTTATGCCTGTATATATGTGTAGTTCAGTAGCAAACATGATGTAAAGCCTATAATGCTCCAGCCTGAACAGAAGGTGTCGGAGGAAAGTAAAACTGCATGGAATGGCCAAACAGTACACAGACACCTAGATTATTGATTAGACAGAAATAATGCTGGAATTGCAGAGGCGTAGTAACCATTAAGGAGGTTAATACTGGTATAAAGTATTTCAGATGAAGCTGACAGTTGGCCTAACGCTCTGAACTCAATGTTTGTGATGTATTGTGATCAGTGTAGAAAGAGAGTATCAATTAGTTATGAAGTAGAAGGTACATCCTTCTTGTTTTCAGGGACCGTGGTCTTGATGGTATTGAGCAGCACCTGGTCAGAGCTTTGCTGAATCCAGAGTCGGACAGCATACTTGTTACGGTATATGATATTAACGCCGTCTGCTAAAGGTTACCAGACGTGCAATTGTAAAGGTTAAGACATTTAATATATTGCGATAGATGTTTCAATTACTGAACGCTTCATACACGATCGATTATGACGTGTATAGCGTTGTTTAGGACACAGTCGGTAACTAAGAAACGCTACCCTTTTTACATTGACCGTCAAGCTGTTAAGACGCGTCTGACTTTCCTTCCAATGTTGGGCATGGTATTGCCATACAGATATATTTTATGCAAGTACGGACATGGGTCAGTCCATTGCTATTACGAAGAGTTGAAATGATTAAAGGTCAGTACGAAAGTGAAAATTAAGGAAGGATGAATGACAGTCCATAGTATTTGATTTTGCCAGACTCATAGACTCACTGTCGGCCGTTGGAAAACCCCAACCGCGCGTGCATACAGCTATGACAATCTGCATACAGTAATTTGATTATTGGACAAGGACTGATAGGATATCTACATATATATGCCATATATTTTCAAGTTATAATATGTACTTTTGTGATCAACATGCATGAATCGTCTTGACGTGTAAACTGTATTAAATATTTGTGGACTCAATGAACCGACTTATCAAGTCAATGGAATTACAAGTTCAATATAATTGCAACTTTCAAATGTTTGCTCACACGTTTTTCTACCCCACCCCGCATTCGCGTAAAGCAACACCAATTGACACGATGAAAATATTGAATGAAACCATATAAGAACTCAACTAACATGGCCAGAATTTATAACCACTTTATTGACATTATATGGAACATTGTTGTCAAATTGAATGTTCCAGAACAACAGAGAAGATCGCCTTCAACAGATGGTGTCCATTGATTGGGGATCGAAAAAAAAATTCGGAAATTGGGGATCGAAAAAAAAATTCGGAAATTAACAAATGTGTTTACATTTGAAGTCAACGACGATCACATGACCGTTGGTGCATACCGTCATCGACAGGAGTCCGAACTGAGCACAAAAGATAAGTCATTTAGGTGTGACCTTTGTCGGTCGATAAATAACAGTGCTGAGTCCATTTTGCTTTGATCAGGCATGTCTATGTATTTTCATGTATATATGTTAAATTTGTTTTCCATCGTATGTATTTGTTGTTAATTCGTGGGAGGTAGGGAGGATGAACTGAAATTAAATTCTGCGGCTCTCACGATGCCTGAATTAATTTCGGTCGTTTCTTAGGGCAGTTAAACGATTGCACCTTTGGAAACCCCATTGAGGTTTGACATTGGACTTGTTGTCCAAATCTGCTATCGTTTGGCGATTTGCGTTAGCTGTACTGTCCCGTAGATAATTGGTGTATTTTATTCGTATTCAGTTAATAATTTTATTCAGTTCTGTACCATGTTCGTTACTATTTCGTCCATTCTCCTCTGACTATCATTTATTTGATGATTGTTAAATTTTTGTCCGTTATGAGTCCTGTGACGTTATCATTTTCTGCAGTCATTTTTTTTTGTGTACTTGAATATTCAGTTGACCTCCGGTCAGACCTTGCCCTTCATTTGGTCTGTGACATTTCCGCTTATTTTATTTAGTTCATAAATTCATTTTTAATTGTGAAAATGTCTTGTTTGCGTCTTAACATTGTTTGTACCCTTTAGTTGCATCATTGCTTGTCTGTCCTCATAATATATATTAATATTACATTAATAATATGATAATTATATGCAATAATACACTTGTAATTTAATTTAATTAATTTTTTCTGAAATTTAAGGTTAATATGGGACATTGCATAATTATGCAGTGATAGTCCAAGAAAGTAGCACTACAATTTATAATAGATGCCTAGGGCATAATAATATAATATATATATTGACAAAATAAAATAATCTTATAGCTACCTTTGAGGTAATAGACCCATTGTATATTATTTAATATACTTTTCTGGTACTAAGAGAGTGACTTAGTACATTAAACAATATAATTACTAGGAATTATACCCAACATTATTGGATATTGAGATTAATTGTGTGATATAATTATATTATATTTAACATATATCATAACTATTTATGATATAGTATTATTTAGATACAATATTGTTACAAAATATTGTCTATTAGTTGAACTTAGACATTAAGTTCAGTACTATTGTGATTACTTATATTGAATATTTCTAAGTTGAGTAAGTATAATAATTACTCTGAAGCTACTATTGACTATTTTAATCAGTAATTATCAATAATTACTTACAGATAAAAGTCAAAATGCTTACTATAGACCATTTCGTTAAGATTGGTCGTGAATATGGTTATAAATCTCAAGAACTTCGTCAGTTTGCTGAATCAGAACTGGAAAAATATGAAAGAAAAGAAGAAGAGAAAAGGGCTGCATTAAAGAAAGAGGAAGAGGAACAAAAGGCAGCATTAAAGAAAGAGGAAGCAGAACTTGAGATGAAGCAAATTGCCAAGGAAAATAGACTGAGAGAGATTGCTCAACGTGAAAGAGAAGAGCAAAGAACAATCGCCAAACAGGAAGAAGAGAATAAATTGAAACGAGAGGAAATTATTTTACAACAAGAAATGGAATTGGCGCGTATTAAATTGGAGACAGCAAGATTACAAGCACAAAGTGCTGATGCAAACCAGAATAATAACGCACAAAATGGATCATCATCCAGCCAACCTAAACATTTCTACAACTTTAAATTACCCATTTTCAACTTGAACGTCGACGACCTTTCATCGTTCCTGGCACGTTTTGAACAGACTTGCAAATCTAACCATTTGCCTGAAGAGTCATGGGTACTCAAGTTAAATGAATTCTTGGTTGGAGAACCACTGACAGCTTCTCAAAATGCTGACCCATCAATAGCTAATAACTACGGTGCTATTAAGTCCTTGCTTTTACGAAGGTTTCACCTGGACGAGGAACACTGTAGGTTAAAATTTAAGGGAATTTTACCTGAATCTCCAAAGGATTTTGCAGGATTCATTGCGAACATACGCAATACATTTAATAGATGGGTTGAACTGGCAGAAGTCAACAAATCATACGACAAATTAGTTGATTTACTACTGCGGGATAAGGTATTATCTTCAGTTAGCCAGCCATTTTTTGCATATTTGCAGGAGCGTAAACCAGGTACTATGGATGAGTTAGAAAAAATTTCTTTAAACTACTGTTCGGCACATCCGAATGCAACCATTTCTAACTCCTCATTAAGAGAACCTCTACCTGTGGCGTCTAATATGGCCTACAATCACAATAACAAACAAAGACATCACAGTGTAGACAGAAGCAGGTTCCAAAGAAATCATAACGTTAACTTTCAGAAGGGACATAATAATGATTTCAACAATAAAAATGAGTTCAACAGAGGTAGATCACGAGATAGAAATTATTCACCTCAAACAAACTACCACAATAGTCAACATAACACTCATTATAATCGATCACATACTCCCAATAATAATAACAACTGGAATGGTAATAATCATGGCTCGAGACATCGAGATAATAGTTACTATAGAGGGCGACGAGATAATTTTAACAATTATACTCGGAATCGATCTCATTCTCGGGGATCATCTCATTACAACCATAATACAGGGGCGGCAGTTACAAATAATACTACCCCTATAGCTCAGGTCCCACTTGACAATAATACAACACAGTCTTCTGCTGCATGTTTTGCTATTAATTATAATGTGGCAAATAGTTGCCAGCAATGCAATCTTATTTTTCAGAAGGCGAAAGAAACAGTGCTTAACTGCGGACATATTATACCACAGGTAGGTCTTGCAGTCAACGATGGAACAGGCCTATTAATTTTTAACAGAGGATTAGTTAATGGATCCGTCGTCTCAGTGTTGAGGGATTCGGGATCCACAACGATTGGTGTACGACAGTCGCTGGTACATCCCAGCTGTGCAACAGGGGAATATGTCCGTTGCATGACTTTTGGTGGAACAATAGAGTTTTACCCCACAGCTATTATTCATGTTAACACTCCTTTCTTCACAGGGAACGTAAAAGTATGTATGCTAAAAAAGCCTATAGCTGATTTGATGGTTGGTCGTATACACGGCAGTAAAGATTGTACTCCAGATGAGATTATAGAATGGGAGAAACATAACCTATGCACTGGAAACGCCGTGACGACTAGAGCGCAGACTCAACTCATGGAGAAAGTTGATGATAATAAAATGGATGCAGACAACCAAGAGGAATTTGTAGTCAATTCACCTATTGACAGGGAAACATTTGCAACCAAACAAAAAAGAGGATAAATCTTTAAAAAAATTTTTTAAGTTGGTTGATAAAGTTGACAATCTATCCTCAGGTAATAATAACAAACATTGTTTTGTTATTAAAAATGACATATTGATTAGATGTTTTAATGACAAATCACAAATGAAACAACAAGTTATGGTCCCATATACTTTTAGACGGTACATTCTTCAACATGCACATGACTCACATTGTGCTGGACATATGGGATATACTCGAACACGATCTCGAGTACTGTCTTCATTCTTTTGGCCAGGGGTGTCAAGAGATATTTCGCAGTATGTACGTTCCTGTACTACATGCCAAGAAGTGAAAGCACGTGGAGCTTTTCACACGGCGCCTATTCAGGCTTGCGATATCTCAGTGAGACCTTTTGACAAAATGGCAATAGACATTATTGGTCCATTGCTACCATCGGCCAGAGGACATAGATTCGTCCTTACGTGCATTGATTTGTGCACACGATGGCCAGAAGCTATCCCATTAAAGACCACCACTACCACAGATGTAGCTGATGCACTACATCTCATCTTTTCTAGAATAGGGTTTCCTAGAAAACTTTTATCAGACCATGGGTCACAGTTTATATCTGACACCATGAAGGAAGTCATGAAAACTTGGGACATTGACAGGAATTTAAGTAGTATTTATCATCCGATGAGTAATGGTGCGGTTGAAAGACTTAACCGTACACTTAAACAACTACTACATAAGGTTACTGCTAAGCACCCTCATGACTGGGACAGAGCACTCCCAGCTGTTCTATTTGCTTATCGGGAGGTACCGCATGAACAAACTGGCTTCTCTCCCTTTGAATTAGTTTTTGGTGCTCCCCCAAGAGGTCCTATGGGACTAATAAAAAACTTATTAATTGACGAGGAGATGACTCAGGACACTCAGTCATCTTACGAGTACGTAATTAATCTTCGGAAGAACATTATTGAGTCTTGCCAGTTGGCAACAGCTTCTTCTGAGGCTGCAAAAGCTAAGGCTCGATCTCTACACAATAGGTCTCGACGATTACGCCAATTATTCCCAGGCGACGAAGCTTATGTATTACTTCCTCACAATAACAATAAATTATTGATATCTTGGAATGGTCCTTACAAAGTCATTGATAAAATTTCCGACGTTGATTACGTCTTAGATATCAAGGGACACAAAAAGATATTTCATATTAACATGCTCAAGCAATTTCATACACGTCCTGAACACTTACAGTCAATTTTTCATGAACTAGATGACAACACAGTATCCACTTGTCATTATACTAACTTATCTGTCATCCAGGAAGAAGAATCTTCTTTTCCTGAGGTACAGTTACCGTTACCTGTACCAGTAGTTCAACCTACTGAATCTTGGCGGGATGTAACCATCTCTTCAACGGTTACACCGCAACAGCGTCTACAGATTGCTAATCTATTACAATCTTATCCAGATGTGTTGACCGACGTTCCGGGTCGCACATCGGCTATCAGTCATGACATTACTCTCAATGACGATACACCTATTCGTGTACATCCCTATTCTGTTCCTTTACATTTCCTTGCTAAAACTACTAAGGAACTTGAACAGATGTTGTCTCTCGGAATCATTGAGACTAGTAATTCGCCATTCTCTTCTCCATTAGTGATTGTCCGGAAGAAGGACAATAACATCAGACTATGTGTTGATTATAGAAAATTAAATGCTAAGACTATAGTTGACAGCGAACCACATCCACTTATTGACGACTTACTACCACGTCTATCCAACGCAACTATATTTAGTAAGATAGACTTAACGAAAGGTTATTGGCAGATACCACTGACCGAAAAGGCTAAGTACTACACCGCATTTTCCACTCCACAAGGTCTATACCAGTGGAATGTGATGCCTTTTGGGCTTGTTAATGCGCCAGCTACCTTCATTCGCCTGATGCGACAAATTTTATCAGGTAGACCAGACGTTATTACATATATTGACGACATATGCTTGTTTAGTTCGTCGTTTGAGGAACATGTTTCTGGACTTAGATATGTTTTTGACACTCTAAGGAATTATCATCTAACTGCTAAACCTACAAAGGTGCAAATCGCGTGTAATGAGATAACCTTTTTGGGACATATCATTGGATCGGGATATATCCGAACGTTACCTAGTACAGTCTCCAAAATTCTAAACATAGCAGTTCCTCAGACGAAGAAACAGGTCAGGAGTTTGTTAGGACTTGTTCAATATTACAGTAGATTCATACCAAACTTGTCATCCATCACGGCTGTATTGTCTTCATTGTTAAAAAAAGATATGCCGGTGAAGGTGACATGGACTGGTACGTGCAATGAAACTTTCAACAAAATTATAAATTTGTTCTCGCATGAACCAATTTTAAGACTTCCCGATGCTTCCAAAAGATTTTTCTTACGAACAGATGCTAGTAACTACGGCATTGGTGCATGCCTGCTCCAGAACCATGATGGCATTCTACATCCTACGTTATACATTTCAAGAAAGCCGAAGCCGGCAGAAACGAAGTATTCAACAGTCGACAAGGAACTTTTATCTGTGATCTGGGCAATAACGAAGCTTGAAAAATTCCTGCTCGGTGCTCCCTTCACCATACAGACGGACCAACGTGCTGTAGCAGCCTTGCGTCGATCAAATCATACAAGCCAGAAGCTTGCCAGATATTCAATCATCCTACAGCCATTCGAGTTCTCCATTGAACATATTCCTGGCACTGAAAATTGTGTGGCAGATGCATTGTCACGTAATCCTATTGACGACGAATAATCAACATTGACACTCTTAACCTATTTTAATCAGCACTACATTGGATTGAACGAAGTATCAACTATAAAGGAACTAACCTTGCCTTTAATTTAAACTGTCTAAACACTATATGCATCACAGAATTGAATTAAAAGACAATCAAGGTATATATAGACATTCAAACTTCGTCTAACGTCCATACACGAGATATGAATACTCTTTGAACAATCATGGATTTATGTCTGACGACAAACCGAACTGATGTTCCTGTGTATACTTAATTCTTGGATGCTGGGATAAATGACATTTCTTTCCAACGTAAACGTTTGAACATTTTTGCCTAAAAAAAATTCATCAGGATCAAGACTACGGATGGATCATCATATCCTATACTAATTAATTAGTTAACTTAACTTCTTAATTGAATTATTATCAATAAAATGAAATGTGAGAAAAAAATGAAATGAAAGAACAAAAAAAAAAAAGAGAACGAAATACTAAAAGAAGAAATTATGAAAAGAGAAAATAAATCTCACACAAGTATTAGATTAATAATTTTTTTTTAATGTACCTATACATTATTTAGTTAGTTAAATTAGATAGTTATTATTCACTAACACTTAACACACACAATTAAGTTAAAACTTATATTCGAATTTCTTTCTATTTCTTCTTACTTAGTTTGTCTTTTCTTCTCTCATGACATCGCGTTACATTAGAACCTTAATAATTTAACTCTTAATTTAATTAATTAATTTAATTTTAATTAGTCAAATTAATTCCTATATGACATACTAATACGACAGACCTTACTTTAATTTAATTTTATCATTCACTATTAACATTGGACATTTATTTAGTTGATATAATGATATGTATAATATTGATATATAATGTGATTTATGATTAGATGACTATGACAAATAGTTAGTTGACACGACCGCAACACGGTTCTACTCAGAACATCGTCGGCCATATGTCACAATTGTGTTAAATTTTTTTGAAAAATTGTTAAGTCGGATAGATATTGAAAAAAAATCTATCGATTTTTTTTCCCCCGGTGTACAGGGAATTGTTACGGTATATGATATTAACGCCGTCTGCTAAAGGTTACCAGACGTGCAATTGTAAAGGTTAAGACATTTAATATATTGCGATAGATGTTTCAATTACTGAACGCTTCATACACGATCGATTATGACGTGTATAGCGTTGTTTAGGACACAGTCGGTAACTAAGAAACGCTACCCTTTTTACATTGACCGTCAAGCTGTTAAGACGCGTCTGACTTTCCTTCCAATGTTGGGCATGGTATTGCCATACAGATATATTTTATGCAAGTACGGACATGGGTCAGTCCATTGCTATTACGAAGAGTTGAAATGATTAAAGGTCAGTACGAAAGTGAAAATTAAGGAAGGATGAATTACAGTCCATAGTATTTGATTTTGCCAGACTCATAGACTCACTGTCGGCCGTTGGAAAACCCCAACCGCGCGTGCATACAGCTATGACAATCTGCATACAGTAATTTGATTATTGGACAAGGACTGATAGGATATCTACATATATATGCCATATATTTTCAAGTTATAATATGTACTTTTGTGATCAACATGCATGAATCGTCTTGACGTGTAACCTGTATTAAATATTTGTGGACTCAATGAACCGACTTATCAAGTCAATGGAATTACAAGTTCAATATAATTGCAACTTTCAAATGTTTGCTCACACGTTTTCTACCCCACCCCGCATTCGCGTAAAGCAACACCAATTGACACGATGAAAATATTGAATGAAACCATATAAGAACTCAACTAACATGGCCAGAATTTATAACCACTTTATTGACATTATATGGAACATTGTTGTCAAATTGAATGTTCCAGAACAACAGAGAAGATCGCCTTCAACAATACTCCTTGGTCCATTTAGCTATCAGTGAGGTGTCTCCAGAGCCCAGGGGAGAAATCGAGCAGAGGAGTCTTTTCCTGCCGCCATCACGCAAGATAAGCTGATGTGGCCAGCTGAGCTCAACATTATGTACCCCCATCTTAAAATGACATTGTAAAAATAACATTAAGAGGGGAATTAAATTGTTTTAATATCAGGAACTGAGAACATCTCCAATACTAGTTCCAATAAAGACAAACTATTGAAGTCATGATGACAAATACCAACAGAGCTTGAACAAAACAAAACCAGTATTACCTCATATTACTACTACACAACTGACACACATAGGATACTTTTAATAACATATGTCACTACAAGATTCATATTAATAAATTCTGTACATATAACTTGTAATTAAAATTGATTGTGATTCCTGGTTCCCTTTGTATTTGAATCAGGACACATATACATTCATGACAGCAATGAATACATATTGTTATTTGAAAAGTTATCAGTGACTCCTTTAAGATATCCTTGTAGAGTGTTTTATGTATGTGAGTGTCACAGTGTTGTCACGTGTAGTGGAATAAATTAAATTGTTTATCTGTCTGTTGTTGTTTTGACTTACACTGCGTCATACACATACCCTAGACACATAACGTAGTCATCACACTACTCCAGAATAATTCTGACTGAGGTATACATATGTGGCAGCAAGTAAGGTTATATATAATACACTACTCTTATTAGATATATATATATACCTTCACAGCTGATCTCAGTCAGTACACTAAGTCCCCTATAAATATTTATAACATCCCACTTCACCACATATATTGGGGGCTCGTCCGGGATTTTGAATCTTTCCCTATTAAAAATATTGGGGGTAATTCACTTCAGGGAATAATAAGAATTAAAAGGTATCCATGGGTGGAATTAAATAAGGTTGAGCTCTCGGTGCCTGTGTTGTCCATTAGATATATTTTTAGAGATTGAATTGTTGGTTAGACATTGTATAAACTTACCTGATAGACAATGGCGGACCTGGCCAAATTTCGATCTGCTGCTGTTCAGACTGCAAAAGAGTTAGGATTAGATGGGCAAGTTATGGTTGCCTATGTCACTACGGAATGTGACAAATTTATTGAACGCGAAGAAAGAAGGTTTGAAGCCGAAAGAAAGTTAGAGGCTGAAAGGGAAATTAAGAAGTTACAATTTGAGGCTGAGGCTGAGGCTAAGAAATTGGAAGCAGAGGAAAGAAGACAGGCTGCAGAAAGAGAAGAGAAGAGATTAGCTGCAGAGAGGGAAGCAGAAAAGGAGGAGAAGAGATTACAAAGGGAACATGAGTTACGACTAAGGGAGTTTGAGTTTCAAGGCCATGCTCCTGAAAATGGTGCCAGTCCCTTTGCCTCTGATGCCACTGCTAGCCAGGGAGCCTCAACCTCAGCTATGAATTTTCATTTAGATCATTTTGTTGAGAAAGACGATGATATAGAGAGCTATCTAAATAGGTATGAACTATTAGCTACCACATATGGGTTAGAGAGAGAAAGGTGGAGCTTAAAGTTATCTCAGGGACTTCGTGGGGCAGCTTATGAAGTTTTTGCAAAAATGAGCAGAGGTGATCAGGAAAATTATGACATGCTAAAGCAGGCTCTTTTGTTAAGATATGAAAAGAATGCAGAATTTTATAGGAAAAAATTTAGGAATGCTAAACTACTGTCAGGTGAAACCTATCACCAGTTTTCTGCACGAATAGAGACATACTTGGAGAAATGGACTTCTCTGGGGAAAACCCAAGATCTTAAGGAAATGGTCCTTATAGAGCAATTAAGAGAGTCCATGGCTCCAGACCTGAGAAAGTTTCTCATGGAACAAGGTGCAGAGAGGCTGGGTGAGTTGCTAAATGTTGCTGAAAGGTATCAAGCAGCTCAAGCAGAGGTAACAGGTAATAAAAAGAAACCGGTGGATAACTTTAGGGCACCACAGAACTTTAATAAATTTGATCCTAGGGATCAAAACAAAGGCAATCACCAGTTTGATAGGCCACGGTATGAAAATAAAAATAAATTCCCACAATTCGATAAAAGGAAATATGATGAAAGAAAATCTTTCAACCAAGGAAAAAGGTGGTGTAAAAATTGTCAGATGGACAATCATGACACTGACCGTTGCAGAAGGAAACCTGTGTATATGGCAACCCTTCAGGTCAGGTCGACCTCAAGACAGGAGGAGGATATTATGTTGGATACCACTCCAGAAGAGATGAGGAAGGCACAGGCTGGGGATAAAACACTCAAGCCTTGTTTCAGAAAATTGTCAACTTGTCATACAACTCCAGGCAAGGGAGATTTTTACATGAAAAACAAGTTGATGTATAGGAAGACTGGAGCTAGATCCAAAGGTCAAGGACAGCTGGTACTTCCTAAAAGATATAGGGCAGAATTAATAAGGAGCCTACATGTGAAACCAGATGGGGACCATGAGAAGATAGGTACCATCATTCAAAAGGTGGCTCACAATTATTATTGGCCCAAAGCAAGATGGGACATTGAGAATTTTGTAGAAAGGTGTAGCATAGCACATGAGGGAACACCCACAAGTGGGAACATGGATCAGGACCTGGACACGCCACGGGGCAAAATTAGGCCTGATAATAAAAAGAAAAATAGATTTGATAAAGTGGACCAAATGGAATGGGAAGCCCCTTTTCACGGACAAGCTTCACTTAACTGTTTTACAATGGCCACTATGCGGAGAGTGCAAAAAGATGTCTTACCCCAGGATAAGCCGAAAATCCCTCAATCGGACTTAAACAAACTGGAGGAAGAGGATGTAGAGAGGAAATCTCTCATCAAGAATTTTAAGTGGGGAGAAAGCCCCAAAAGAAAAATTGGTAGCGGTCGTTTTGTGCATGATAATTCTGGGAGAAAAAATCATCACTATAGAGCTTCGAGTGGAAGAGACCATACCGGTGCATGGACAAATAGGTCCACACAATTAAAGGTCCATATGTAGCTTTGTTAAGAACGTGGACTGATGAAAAGGCAGAGGAAAACATTACATCTTCATACCAATATGTGAATGAGCTGACCACTCGTTTAAAAACTGGCTGGAAACTTGCCAATGAAAATTTGAAACAAGCCAGGAAGAAACATGCTGCCTATTATAACAGGAAGGCGAAAGACAGAGATTTGGCTGTGGGAGAGAAGGTACTGCTTCTTCTCCCCGGGAGTCAGAATAAGTTACAAATTGGATGGCAGGGTCCATATACAGTTTTAGAGAAGGTGTCTAGAACAAATTATAAGATAGATAAGAAAGGGAAAGAAAAAATCTATCATGTGAATCTCCTGAAGAAATATTTGGAAAGAGAACATCAGGAAGAGACACACTTGTTGACCTTGTCCATCGCCATGGAGATGAAAAAGGAACCACTTTCATCATTTGAATATCCATTACACCCCTGTGAGACAGCAGCACAGGTGAAAATCAGTACACATTTAACGAAAACTCAGAAAGAGAGAGTGCAACAGGTTCTAAAAAATCATGCAGAGGTGTTAACAGACCGACCAGGGCATACAAACCTATTGGAATATGATATGAAACTGATAGACCCCACACCTGTATGTATGAAACCATATTCGATTCCGTTTGCTAAGGAGAAAGCTTTGAAGGAAGAGATAGACTATCTGTTGAAGGAAGGAATTATTTCGCACAGTGAATCTCCGTATAGTTCCGGTGTTGTACTCTTAAGGAAGCCCTCTGGAGAACATAGACTCTGTATAGATTACAGGAGACTGAATGCTATTACAGAAGGACAGGTGGATCCATTGCCGGATACAAATCAGCTGTTTGCCAGACTAAATAAAGCTAAATATTTCTCAAAAGTGGATCTGAGTAAAGGATACTATCAGATTCCAGTAAAGCCTGAGGTTAGACCATACCTAGCTTTTAGTACCTCAGAAGGACACTATGAGTTTAATAGATTGCCATTTGGATTGAAGAATGCGCCTAGTGTCTTCTCTAGAATGATGAGAAAATTGTTGGATGTAAACATTTCGGAGGAACGTAATGAATCCCTGAGTTGCCTCTTTGATGGAGGATATTCCGAATGTTTCATACAGGAAAATAAGAAGATTATGGGATCCACTACGAAAACTCTGCTATCACCAGGTATATGTTATCTCCTCATAACGTACATTTTGAGGGAAATATAATGTTCTCTGGACATGTCATTGCGCAGACTCAGAGAAGAGAAATGGTGAATACGGGTTGCGAAGCAGCATTAAGACAAGCATTCACACTTGCGGCTGTACAGTAACATAACCGAAATATATTATTGGTTGTAGAAGTCTGAGGCAGATTTCATGAGTAGTGCCTACTCTGAATGGACCCAACTACATAAAACCATGATAGCACCACATCAGAGTAAAGTCAAGTTGACTTACATTTATCTATGTGTATATAGAATAAAGGACTGACATGGGATGTCTGTTTTAAGAGGGGAGGTGTCGTGAAATATTCTAATCCACATATATAAATTAAAAGGTAAATGCAAAGCCTAACAAATAAATTTAATAAAAGGAAGAAGAATGGTAAAGAACAGTGCTGTCACAGAGAATGTACTCGAAATCCCCCTTTGTTTTATGCTTCGTCTGCAAATTGTAACGTTTCCACGTTAAATATAAGCCACTGCATAAATACAAGCGTTTCCACAACACATTAAAACGGGTATTGCATTTCTAAGAAAAACATTGAGAGGCACACTGCGTAATGACCTAAATTAATCCTAACATTAATTATACTACGTTACCAAAACGAACGAACAGATGGACTCAAATAGAAAGAGAGAGGGAGGGCTGAAAATCAGGAACGCATGCAACACGCGTCGCGCGATACACAATTACTACTATCACGCGTGTAAGGCCACATGCACTAACTTTATTTCAAATCGACAGTGATAAAATTCACTACCCTTCCCAGAGTTAGGTTTTTAAATCCTGAAAAACTCTTATTAGGAAAGATGACAATAGATGGGTTTACGTTTGAAAACATTACAGTACCCAGACAGCACATCTTCGAAACAGGAGGTAGAAGAAATTGCATATTTTGAACGCAGCCACGTAGCTCTTTTAAATTTGTATATTTGGGTTCCTTGGGGCTTGATGACAAAGAATATGTTAAGTGTTATGCAAATAGTCTAGGAATTAACAAGTTATAGCCAAAATAAAATGATGGTGCTGTCAGACAACACCCAAAATCAGAATCGCTCAGTGGTAGATTTTTTAAACCACCATTGTACGGGAAATGGGCCACAAGTTACATTTGAACTGATTGGCTGGAATTATATGTAAGGCTACACACGATTAGTCGGACTATAAATGCTATCCTTGGTTGTTAGGGGAGACGTAGGAAGGTAAAATTTTTTCAAACACTTGTCGAAACGTGGCTCCATTGGCCAGACTCGCTGATATAATCACTTAGGAGCGTTAGTTCGAGACCACTAGTTCAAATAAGCTTGATAAAGCAACAGTGCGTTGAAGCCAGCTCATATTTTGCTAAATAAAAGCCTGGAACATAAGCAGATGGGAATTTGTGCCAGTATTTGTGCCAGAATTCATTGCTAGTCAACGTATCTGTGTTTATTTCCATGAATTGTGGTAAGCTTGAAACATTCAGTATCTTTTAATGAAAATTGAATGTGAATTGTTAATTTATGCCTGTATATATGTGTAGTTCAGTAGCAAACATGATGTAAAGCCTATAATGCTCCAGCCTGAACAGAAGGTGTCGGAGGAAAGTAAAACTGCATGGAATGGCCAAACAGTACACAGACACCTAGATTATTGATTAGACAGAAATAATGCTGGAATTGCAGAGGCGTAGTAACCATTAAGGAGGTTAATACTGGTATAAAGTATTTCAGATGAAGCTGACAGTTGGCCTAACGCTCTGAACTCAATGTTTGTGATGTATTGTGATCAGTGTAGAAAGAGAGTATCAATTAGTTATGAAGTAGAAGGTACATCCTTCTTGTTTTCAGGGACCGTGGTCTTGATGGTATTGAGCAGCACCTGGTCAGAGCTTTGCTGAATCCAGAGTCGGACAGCATACTCCTTGGTCCATTTAGCTATCAGTGAGGTGTCTCCAGAGCCCAGGGGAGAAATCGAGCAGAGGAGTCTTTTCCTGCCGCCATCACGCAAGATAAGCTGATGTGGCCAGCTGAGCTCAACATTATGTACCCCCATCTTAAAATGACATTGTAAAAATAACATTAAGAGGGGAATTAAATTGTTTTAATATCAGGAACTGAGAACATCTCCAATACTAGTTCCAATAAAGACAAACTATTGAAGTCATGATGACAAATACCAACAGAGCTTGAACAAAACAAAACCAGTATTACCTCATATTACTACTACACAACTGACACACATAGGATACTTTTAATAACATATGTCACTACAAGATTCATATTAATAAATTCTGTACATATAACTTGTAATTAAAATTGATTGTGATTCCTGGTTCCCTTTGTATTTGAATCAGGACACATATACATTCATGACAGCAATGAATACATATTGTTATTTGAAAAGTTATCAGTGACTCCTTTAAGATATCCTTGTAGAGTGTTTTATGTATGTGAGTGTCACAGTGTTGTCACGTGTAGTGGAATAAATTAAATTGTTTATCTGTCTGTTGTTGTTTTGACTTACACTGCGTCATACACATACCCTAGACACATAACGTAGTCATCACACTACTCCAGAATAATTCTGACTGAGGTATACATATGTGGCAGCAAGTAAGGTTATATATAATTGATGCGTGATGCCATATGATGATGGATGGCATCCGCATGTCTGGTTTTGTGTAGTGTGTAGATGTGTTCAGTCAAAACAATGTTCATGCAACAATAACAGGGCAATCCACATAGGATGTCAGTAAACTCACGACGTATAAAGTCAATGAGTCTTGAAACAGCCGTTGACGTTTTTCTTCATTATTTATTGTGGACGCCACAGTGACAAAATGGTTACGCAAATGTGTAGGCACATCAAACAGTCATTATCACAGCAACATTCAATACAGCAATAAATGGTAGACAGCATTACAATGATGAGTCAGATGCATGTTATATTTCAAAGTGCTGTAAATGTAGTCAGGTGAACAACTCCATCCTTTTCTATAACAGCCAGGAGATAACCAGATGTATGAGATCAGTTCACTCTCCTTAGTTTGACTTCAGCAAGACAGACACGTCTGCCGAAGTATAAATAATGTCCTCAAGAATATCCTCTAGATAATAAAGGTTTTCTAAACCTAGTTCATTTAACAAAGTAGCAAGTAATGGTCCTTGGAACCTGCATCAACCGATGCAGTACAATGCAGCGACATGTGAGCTGGGAAAGAACATCTCGTGACGACGACTTTCGGAGACAGGCTATGAATCGAAATCGCTCACGACCCAAAATCGATAGAGTTAATGAAAAAGTCAATTTACCTTGCTTTCATGAAATACACAGAAATATCACGCCTCCCGACATGTGGGAAAACACTAGAGGTATTATCTCGACTAAACGAAATATCCATAAGAGGACTACACATCCCTGACAGAACAAAAAAAAGCGGAGATCCCCTCTTCAACGAGGCATCTCTTTCGCCATTCCAAATCGCTCACTCCCACTAGTGGTGGGCGGAAACCGATCGACCAAACAACAAGACAAGTCATGCGCAGTCCAGCGCAAAAATGACCACAGCTCAAAAGTTAACTGCATTCGATACTAACGCGAGAAGACAAATGCTTACCGAGAAAAGTGACTATAGATTTCAAGCAGTTGTTGCCCTTGCGTTATAAAACAGATATTGAAATAAAACGATGTTGCGAGAATTTATCACGCAACATATCACCACCTCCTCCCGATAAAAAAAAAATGTGGAACATATTTTTTTTTTCAATATCAAAGAGCAAGCGATAAGCGGCTCAAAACGCACGAATTATGCGCTGATAATTAACTAAATTGCCAAACAATAGGCTAATTATAGAGTGTCTGGTGAGGATATACCTCAACAGAAAAATAAATATGTCTCAAAAAATATTCACATCGGGGAGGTGTCACCAACACACATCACGTTAGCATGTAAACACAATATACGTATGCAAGTTACTATAATCATCATTAAACAGCATACTCTAATATTGTCTTTAAAAATGGATGTACAAATCTGATAGGAAAATTTAAATAGTACATTCTTTGACATGTAATGACATAAGTACATAGTAAAGTTAAACTACATGACGATCCAGGACATATGCTCTGGTATTCCGAGGGTAAGTACACAATCTAGAACTCGTAAGGTAAGTCCTCAGCTCAACAATGACATTCTGAGAAAGTACAAGCAATATAATGCTAATTAATAACTAATATGCTTCATAAGGTACAATACATTATTAATAATTGTGGCTGTTTAGTAAACTAACGGCCCTTATATTAACTACTCAGTCCTCCTCTATCATTTTAAAAAAAAACGAACAGAAGAAGATGACAACAAAGCACGATAGTGTGTACATATAAAGTAAGTACAGATGTGCTAATCTATTGTAGAAATATAGGTGTGTTATGACTCTGTAATATATAGAAATATAGGACAGAAGTATTAGTTGGAGTCATGTGGGCATCTAGACAAAATGTCAGCCATCACATTATCCGCACCACGGATAGCTCGTACCGTGAAGTGAAAAGGTTGAAGAGCTATAGCATATCGAGTGGATCTCGAACTCTTCAAATTCTTAGTCTGAATAGCTGTAAGAGCTTTCTGATCAGTCTCTAGAATGAAATGTGCGCCCAGGAGGAATCTTTGTAGCTTTAGAATTGACCAAACCATCGCTAACAACTCACGGTCTAAAACCGAGTAGTTCCTCTCTGCCGCATTTAGTTTTCTAGAAATGTACATAACAGGATGCAGAGTATTTGCATATTCTTGCATCAGTGCTGCTCCAATCCCAGTGGATGAAGCATCACTCCGAAGAACAAAAGTCCTATCAAGAGTAGGTAATCTTAAGATGGGAGGAGAAGAAAATATATTCTTGATTTGGTCTAGTGAAGATTGGCATTCTTCAGACCAACGGACCAGATTAGGCGAACCTTTCTTCAACAATGTTGAGAGAGGTGCCATGATCGAAGATAAATTTGGAATAAATCTCCCATAAAATTGAATTAAACCTAAGAGACTCCTAACTTGTTTCTTCGTTTTAGGAACAGAGATGTTCAGTATTTTGGAAGTATTGTGGTCTTCTGTCTTCAAGAGACCATGACCAACACGATGACCCAGGAAAGAGATTTCACCAAAACCAACAAAAGCTTTAGAAGGTTTTGCTGTCAAATTATTCTCACGTAGAGTGGACAGTAAGTCATATAACCCTAAATAGTGATCTTCCCAGGTATCACTGAAGAGACAGATGTCATCTAAGTATGCGATGACATCCGAACGATGTGACAGAATTCGACGCATCATGCGAACGAAAGTGGCAGGGGCGTTCATGAGACCAAAAGGCATAACATTCCATTGAAATAGACCCCTAGGTGTAGAAAAAGCAGTAAGAGGTTTGGCATGCTCTGCTAAAGGCACTTGCCAATAACCTTTAGACAAGTCAAGTTTAGTGAAGAATCTAGAATTAGAAAGTCTAATCAGTAGATCTTCTAACAAAGGCATCGGTTCAGCGTCGAACTTTGTGACCTGATTCAATTTGCGATAATCAACGCAAATTCGTATGTTCTTATCCTTCTTCCGGACAATAACCATGGAAGAAGAATATGGTGAAGTCGATGGTTCAATTATATTTAATTGAATCATTTCATCCAATTCCTTTTCCACTTGCGACTGAAAGTGTATAGGAATAGGATACGGCCTAACCCTAATTGGATTATTGTCGGTAAGAATTATGTCATGTTCTATGACATCTGTGTGTCCAGGAATGTCAGTGAGAACATCCTGAAATGTTTGTAACATCGACAAGTCTCGTCGATGTTCGTCACCAGAAAGATTAGGAGAAACAGAAACGTTTTTCCAAGATTCCGTGGAATGTAATGGAACCACTGGAAGGGGAAGGTTGACATCAGAGAAGGTAGCTTCCTCATCCTGAATGACAGACAGGGATGAATAATGACCGTGAGGTGCAGGAGCATCATCCGTTGCCTGGAAAATAGGCAGCAAATAGTCCGGACGTTCGTGAAATTCCGAAAGCATGTTTATGTGGAAAGTTTTATGCTTTCCATCAATATCGACCACATAGTCAACATCGGAAATCCGAGAGACTATTGCATACGGACCTTTCCATGCAATAAGAAGTCTATTTTCCCTACTGGGGAGTAGGACGAATGCTTTGTCACCTGGACAAAGTTGTCGTAGACATCTATTCTTGTTAGCAAACTGCCTTGCCTTCTCTTTAGCAATTTCTGATGAAGCAGTTGCTAGCTTACATGCCTCAATGATCTTTTGTCTAAGAGCAATGACATACTCATATGAGGATTGAGTTTCATCGCTAATATCATCGGCAGTGATGAGATCGTGTAATAAAGACATAGGGCCGCGTGGACGCGCGCCAAAGACAAGTTCGAAGGGAGAAAATCCTGTGTGTTCATTAGGGACTTCTCTATAGGCAAAGAGAGCCGCGGGTAAAACCCTGTCCCAATCTTGAGGATGATCTTCAGTTATCTTACCAAGCAAAGTCTTGAGCGTTCTATTCAGACGCTCAACTAACCCATTAGACATAGGATGGTAGATACTACTGAGAGATCGTTCAATATGTAAGGTAGACATTACCTGTGACATAGTGTCAGATATGAGTTGAGTGCCATGGTCTGACAATATTTCTCTGGGGAACCCCAAGCGAGAAAATATCAACCAAAGAGCATCTGCGATATCTGTAGTAGATATGCTCTTAAGAGGAATAGCCTCTGGCCAACGTGTGCACATATCGACACATGTAAGGATAAACTGATGTCCTCTGGCCGACTTGACCTTAAAAGGGCCAATAATATCTATGGCCATTTTCTGAAACGGCCGAATAGGAATGTCAGCAGCCTGGATAGGCGCAGCATGTCGTGGTCCTCTAGATTTGACCTCCTGACATACCTTGCATGATCGGCAGTAAATACGAATGTCCTTATTGACAAAAGGCCAAAAGAAAGCCGCAAGGACTCTCGACTTCGTACGGGCAAAACCCATATGTCCAGCACATTGCGAGTCATGAGCATGTTGTAATATTTGGACTCTCATGCTCTTGGGAACAAGAATTTGCGAATGTGCCGACGTAGTCGAATCTTGTACCATACGTACAAGTACGCCGTTTCTCATTGCAATCCAAGATTTTCTATTTGTATCCTGATTCGGATCACCTTTCTTCGCAAGAACGAAGAATTTTTTTAAAGAAGGATCTTCTTCTTGCAATTTTATGAAAGAGTCACGAGTAATTACTAAGTGACTATCTTGGCTATCAACTTCATTATCACTATTCAGTGAAGTTTCGGGTGTTTGTAGAGCTTGTGCTCTTGTAACTACTGCATTTGTAGCTTGCATGTTATTATCTTCCCAAGCAGCAATCTGCTGTGGGGTACACTCCCTAACTCCGTGAATACGACCAATAATAAGGTCCGCAATAGGATTAGGTAAGAGACAAGCATGCACATCTCCAGTAAAGAAAGGAGTGGCAATGCGAATTACAGCAGTAGGATATTTTTCTAGAGTGCCGCCAAATGTGACACATTTAATAACCCTTCCTGTAGCACAAGATGGATCTACAAGCGATTGTCTAACACCAATAGTGGTGCATCCGGAATCGAAAAGTAGTGAGACCGGAGTATCATTAACAAGACCCTTATGTAGAATTAAAGAACCCCTCCCGTCATGCGCAACAGCAGCAGGAGAGCGGGAAGTGGGTGACCACAACTCAAAGTAGTTATGGTACCCGGTTCGAATAAAGTACTGCATTGGGGGCATTTGTTTGCTCTCTCAAAGTCAAAAGCAGAACTAGTGACAGCGTCAAAGTTTTTACTATCAACAACATGATTACAGGCTCCCTCAGTTTCCTGTTGTACAGCATTAGCCTGCTGATATCTCTTTTTTTTTGTGTTGAGATCTACCCCGACTATTATTACCTCTGAAGTTATCAGAGTTATTATTATCTCTGCAGTTATTATTGTCTCTATTGTAATTGTTATACTGGTTCGAATTCCAGTTTCCACGATTACTATCATGTTCACATTGATGCGAACATCTATTTGTTTGGTTCTGAGGTCTTCGGCAGGAATAACCTCTATTACCATATCCTCTTTTGAAATGCTTATAATTATTAGGGTGATAGTAACGACCACTATCAGGTTGTCTCCAATTCTTCGAAGAAGAATCACCATGAAATTGGTTTCCATGATTTTGACAGAAATTACCGCTGCCCTTTCTATCAAAATTTTGTTGGGATCTACGAGCAAAGTTTTGACCATACGGAGCTGCCGAAGCAACTGGTAAACCTTCTTTCACCTTAGAGTTACCCATGGTTATGTGTGGGTGCGCAGTTACGTATTGGCAACAGAAATCTTCCATTTCTTTTATTGTTTTAGGTTTACGTTCATGAAGGAAAGCAAGGAAAGACTCATTGACAGACGACATGACTTTGTCTCTAAGTATTAAGTCCATAAGTCCTTCATAAGTTTTTTTTCCGTCTTAGATAGTTCAACCCATCGTGAGAAAGTAATGCGTATTCTTGCAATAAACTCGGAGAATTCAACTCCATTTTCAGGTAACATGTTTTTAAATTGTAGACGATAGCCGTCTTCGTTAAGCTGATATTTCTTTAACAAAGCGGCCCTGACAACCTCATAATTGCTCTTGTCAGGTTCATCCACCATATTTAATATACTTAGAGCTTTACCTGTCAGTATCCCTGATAACTGATAAACATATTTTGCTTTGTCTATGTTATGAGCTGTACATGCTTGTTCAAATCTGTCCAGATAGAACATTATGTCATCACTGGAAGGACTAAATGTTGGTAACTTAATCTTAAAAGTATCATTATTAGCCTTCCCAGAAGATGAACCCTTGTTTGAATCATTACCATTACTCATGCTCGTCAATTTCAATTTCTCCAACTCTAAAGCTAAGAGTTTTTCTTCATGTTCCATTTTTGCTTTCCTCTCATCAGACTCTCTTTGTAACTTCCTTTCTTCAGCTTGAGCCTGCATTTGAAGTCTTTCATTTTCAGCTTCTTTTTCAGTCTTTTTTTCAGCTTCTTTTTCAAGTCTTTTATTTTCAGCTTCTTTTTCAAGTCTTTTATTTTCAGCTTCTTTTTCAAGTCTTTTATTCTCAGCTTCTTTTTCAAGTCTTTTATTCTCAGCCTCTAGCTGTAGCTTTCTTTCCTCAGCTTCTGATTCCCTTTTTTGTTGTTCCATTTCCATTTGGAATCTCTTTTCATCCACCTGCATCTGCAGTTTCTTTTGTTCAGCTTCCATATGCAGTTTCTTTTGTTCAGCTTCCATTGCTTTATCATATCGAGCAGTTGCAAATTCTTCTAACTTATCACCAGTCTTCCCAAGCAATTTACCCTGCTCAATAAAGTGCTCAAATGTAGACATGTTGTCTAACATATGAGTCCAAAACCTGAAATAATTAACTAATTTATTTCAAACCTAAGTGTAACAAGTCTTAATTAAGCACTTGTATATTCACATCACATTATATTATCCCAGTCTCTGTGGGAAACAAGTCTCCAATCAAAGAACTTGTATATGAAATATCAGCACTCAAATCTTGATCATAAGTGCACTTCTCATTCAATAGTGCACGACACTATTCATCATTCATTTATCATCAGTATAGTAGTAACAGTGCATTAGCATAGCCCATTAACTAATTACTATAACTGTAAACAATGACTATGTAAACACATGCAGAATGTAAACATTGAAAATGTAAACAATACAAACAATGTAAACAATAACAATGTAAACAATAACAAAGATCAGCAACAATACAAAAACTTTCGCAGAAATCAACTAAAAATAAAGCAGAAATTAATGAAATATCACAAAAAATGTGACGATATCTGCGATAGAATTAAACAAAATACATGACACCACAGTGTATAAACAAAAATGTTGTATGAAACTAAATTATAGACAAGAGTAGGCTAACAAATACAAACAAATCACAACAAAACTAAAGAATGTGAAATAATAACGAAAACAATATTAAAACATGTCATCACAGCTAACATAAATAGCAACAGAAGTCGCTTAGCAAATTCCAGTATCGGAAATTTGCAAACCCTACAGAAAACGCTCACAATAGACGACCTCTATGACGTGGCATAATCTAACGGAGACACCACCCAACCGAGAACCCGCTGAAAAATAAACATATAAATATACAAATAACATATAGACATATAATATATAGAATGAGATGATACACAGAAGACTCAGCAGAAGTATAAGGGCACAGTTTACATACAAACAGGCCACTTAACTTAAAGGCTTCCAATCGTAGAACAGCAGAAAAACGGATGTCAATCAACGTCCTAAAGAGCGAAGCTCCAACGATGATGGCACATCTGAACTGCTTCCACTGCTAACACGATGGTACAAGAGCTTCTGAAATACTGTGTGTTGAGTTGTTTCGGCACTTGACCTTCTAATCCAAAAGTAAGTTGATGGAAATCGGTACTTGGCCTTCTTCAGAAAACAACCCGTTTCAACCGGCACTTGACCTTCTCAAAAAACGACAGCACTGGAACCTTGACAGCAGCAACTTGCTTGACTTGCGTAAAAGATAACAGCAGTCCGAGTTATCCGGCAACATGTAACAACGCCGGGTACTGTCAAATTCTTGTTTCCGTCAAAAAGTTGAAATTTTGACTTTTACCGGGCAACGCCGAGTACTTTGAAAAATTTTGAAGATGTTGACTGTATTGAAGAATGTTAATTTCTTGAAGGATGCTGATGAATTCTTGTTGAAAATGAAGTGGGTAAGGGACCCCGTGTTTGCTAGTACCAGAATCAAACCAGCTTATGGCCACCAAATGATGCGTGATGCCATATGATGATGGATGGCATCCGCATGTCTGGTTTTGTGTAGTGTGTAGATGTGTTCAGTCAAAACAATGTTCATGCAACAATAACAGGGCAATCCACATAGGACGTCAGTAAACTCACGACGTATAAAGTCAATGAGTCTTGAAACAGCCGTTGACGTTTTTCTTCATTATTTATTGTGGACGCCACAGTGACAAAATGGTTACGCAAATGTGTAGGCACATCAAACAGTCATTATCACAGCAACATTCAATACAGCAATAAACGGTAGACAGCATTACAATGATGAGTCAGATGCATGTTATATTTCAAAGTGCTGTAAATGTAGTCAGGTGAACAACTCCATCCTTTTCTATAACAGCCAGGAGATAACCAGATGTATGAGATCAGTTCACTCTCCTTAGTTTGACTTCAGCAAGACAGACACGTCTGCCGAAGTATAAATAATGTCCTCAAGAATATCCTCTAGATAATAAAGGTTTTCTAAACCTAGTTCATTTAACAAAGTAGCAAGTAATGGTCCTTGGAACCTGCATCAACCGATGCAGTACAATGCAGCGACATGTGAGCTGGGAAAGAACATCTCGTGACGACGACTTTCGGAGACAGGCTATGAATCGAAATCGCTCACGACCCAAAATCGATAGAGTTAATGAAAAAGTCAATTTACCTTGCTTTCATGAAATACACAGAAATATCACGCCT
>JAMPIV010015336.1:110000-140000 GCA_024509875.1 Oreohelix idahoensis
GAGGCTGGCAACCTCAGCGTATAGAAAGATGATTTTATGAACCACCACTGTACGGGCTGGTGATTGCTTTATTGATAGTTTCGTAAAGAGAACTAAAAGCATAAAGTAGTTCCAGGTTCCATATGGAGCATGACTTTCACATCCAATAGCGAGTTTCACATTTTAACATAATAAAATTCACATGGAAATATATGCATAAATATGTTAGTTCAAATGTTAGTAATAAAATATGAAATGAGTGCGCAAACCCGGGGTCTTATCGGTAAATTAAGCCGATAGCGTAGACCGATGTAAGTTTTACTCGGCCGCGCCTATAACCACAAATCTGGGTAGCACTCCTTGCAAATGTGACATTTATCACCTACACGACGATTTGATAAGATCACATATCTGCTACTTAGTAGACAAATAAAGAAAGAAAGAAAGAAAAGTGCGATAATTGACAGCAACTAATAAAATTCAGTACCAAAAATGTACCGATACTGCCGGAGAGATACAAAGATCGATAGAGGTCGCCCCGTTTCGTCACACATGTCTATGTGAAAATATTCATTTTAAAGTTAATGGAAGTTTCAAACCTTTCAATCAGTGTAAAACATAAATGAAAACATATTCAATTTATATTGTGAACACTTTTCAATCAGTGATGTATATGAAAGCAGACTCTATCTGTATTATTAACCTTTTCATTTAAATGTAATGTAAAGCTAAAGCTATTCTATATAAATGTAAAGAAAGTTAATCCCGTGGGATTAAATTTAATTCTCATCCGGTGTAAAGTCTGAGTTAATTGGGATAGTGGTATAGGAAGATAGGAACCCATAACTATGGGTTGGAAAACGCCATACAGAGCGTTTCGTTCTATTCTTTTACCATAGTTATTGGTGGTACCAGAAGAAAGTACTATCTCTGGAACAAGAAGGGAACAGTGGCCTAAGCTTTAAGACGAAGGTCACACGTGGTAGACTCTCCTTGACATTTCTGGGAAACGAGCTACACCCGACAACCTTGATCAGGGACGAGCGCGAGCAGAGTGAAAAGAACTAACCCATAAGAAGGAGCAGAACCGTCATTGGCAGCTAATTTCAAATCTATGCTGCCACTTGAACTTCTTGTAACATTTCACAATCCATAAGGACAGTAATGATAACTTGTCTTGATCCATAACTACTGAAATAATTTTTCAGCTTTTTTTTTTTTTCTAATAAGGTTTTGCCTCGTTTTGACGAGGCACGTCCTGTTCAACCTAGTCGGTTATATTAGGGCGCATGTCCAAATATAAAAGACCCTTGGGCCTGTGCATTAATTTTTTTTTTCAACTGTTAAAACTTAAGTGATTATTACATTTTATTATTTGTAATTATACAAATTTAACTTCGATTTCATCATTTTAAAGTTACTGCATGTTTATCTCAGTCAACTTACTACACACACTCTAAACAGAGCTATACTAGAATAATAGAATTCCACTGAGAAAATTAGGAGTGGGGGCTGAAACGAGTTGAAATTAATAAGTGCTTAAATCCTTCACAAAAGTGTCGGCAGAATTACAGAGTTAACATACTCAGCCAAAGCAGTATTGTTCTCGCTTATCTGAATATCTTGTGAAGACTCCCTTTGTAATAGAAGTGTCATCACCCTTCTATCTACATCTCTGCCAAGAGTAATCTTGTGCGAAGGTAGATACCTTTGAAGCCCATATTTGATACTCTTGAGTTTTGGCCACTGTTGGACCACAACTGCAAAGCAGGGGAGGCAATACCGTCACATTATCCAAAGCTAGCGTCTTTTACTCAAAACTTGTTCCACTGGTATTTGTCTGGCCCTCTCAGTTCCACATTGGTGATTTTGCCATACAATATCAATAATGTATCACTTACACAGAGATTAGAATGATATGGTTATTGAATTGCTATCTAGTATACTATTATAAAAACTCGACAACACTTCTCTCTTCTTAACAAGACAACAACTGAGAATAAAATTGGTATTAGGCACAGGCGGATTGGGCATTTAGTACACTGCCCGAGCGCCCACAGCCCTAGAGGGGTTAACGCTCCTTTAACCTCTCCATCTGGAATCGATAATCAGGAGCCAATGACCCTTTTTGCTCTGGGGCCCCAATCACGGTCAGTGCGCCCCTGATATATGGTATTATCTTAAGTCTGACGAAAAATTAAACTGACATCAGATAAAGCTAGTCCGAGAACCGAATTGGTATCTCCCTACGAGACACGTAGAAAGAAGGAAAAACTGAACTGAAATTAAGGAAACTTCATTCTTTCTACCCTCAGTATATGACATGAGGTGATATTTCTTCTTAAATTATTTTCTTTCTGCGTACCGCGACGACATGCTCGAATATTTTATAAACACATTCCATCTCTTTTAAAGTGCCTCGCTACAGGGGAGGTCCGGAAATCCTTGCGGAAGAATTGCAGAAATCCAACAATTTGTACAGAAATTACCGCCTGTGTATAGAGTCGCTTACGAAATTATTTGCAACATCCAGATACGTACCGCTTGCTCCCTGCTCGAACTGCCGCGGTCTGGTTGTGTTTGTAAGCATAACAAATAAGAGGGTTTTGTTTATGTATAACCGTAGAAATCACGTCTTTGTGTGGGGTGCGAAACTGGAACAATTGAATAACGAGGAAAATATATACCAAGCTTAAGTGAAAACGATGGTGGTTATTGGAAGTCAAGAGCAGTGCGAGCCAAGATGGCTGGAATAAATTATTGCTGCTGTAGTTTGTGTCTGTGTGTTCAGGAAGTTATGGCTGTTGGTGGTAGAAAGTCAAGACCTTTTGAAAAGTTTCTACTAGCATGCTGTGGAATACATAACAGATTCTTACACCTGATACAAAAATATAAATAAGACGTCTGCATGCATGGTTAAAATATATACGACATTTGTGATGTATCGCTAGAATATAGACAAGACACTTGTGATGTACTGCTGGAATATCGATAAGACATCGTTAATGTACCACTAGAATATAGACAAAACATCTGTAATGTGCCGTTGAAATATAGAAAAGACATCTATATACTTTTAAAATATTGTCACGTGATTTCTCCCCTTGCTCTGCAGTTATGGTGTAACAGTGGCCAAACTTCAGAGTATCTACTGAATGTCTTCATAGGTATCTATCTACCTTTAGCTCAAAATTACTCTTGCAGAGATGTGAATTGAAGAATGGTGCTTCAATTCTAGGGAGCTTCATAGGAATTTAAGAAAACAAGTGCTACGGCTGATAGGATAATGCCGTTTAAACTTTCAGTCTTCCCAGACCCTCTATGAGGAGAAAAGATTTTGCTCGTTTTGATGAGCCCCCAACTGATTTAAATCAGTAAAATATTACTTCAAAAGCTCTGTTATAGGTATTTAAAAGGACTGAAACTAATGGGTGCAGTTCACTCAAAAAATAATTAAATCAACTATAAATTTGTATATTTACAGTTAACAAATTTAATACTCAATTACAGTTAACAACGTAAAAATGAATAAAGGTTCTGATGGAAAAAATGTTAGCCTTTAAAGATTCATGAAAGGTGATGGTGTGATTTGAAAAGTTCGTTATTAGTGAGTTCTCTTGGCAGCTTCAAGTGGGTACTTAGCTGACAATAAGATGTCGGTTGGTTTCTGCTCCAGCCGATGTTGGTTCTTTGCAGGTTGTAGACTGGTTCACTCTCGTCACCGATCAAGTCTGGTAGCCGCAATACGTCCCTCCTATTATCGTGGGGTAATTGCGAAGATGGTCCAGCGTCGGTTAAGACCTGTCTGATGTTGGTGTCTAGCTTTGACTTAAGGTCACTTATACTACACACTTGTTCCACAGACTAGTACCACCATTGGGTACCACCGACTTGTGTCATGAAATAAGAGAGAAACAAATACTCTCCTGATTATTGTGTTTCCTGATACAAAAATCAGGTCCCTCCCCCACCCTTTTCATTCCACCATCCCATCTACCTCAGAACATTACCATTTTTGAGCATCAATAGAAAACACCCATTGCATTTGTATAAAACGTGTTTATTTATACATTTGCACAGGTTGAAACGGTTAATATAATAAGCATGTATATCACTTCAATCATCATCCACTCCCTGCTATATAAGAAACGTGGGACGACCTCTGCTTTTGATTCTCTATGAAATACCTGCATAAAGCAGTCGCCAGCTGTTGCAGTGGTAGTTTATGAAACCATCATTCTTTATGCTGAGGTTGCCAGCCTCGTATGACTTGGACATGCACTATCAATTTTCACTTGTTAATAGTGCAAAATATAGAATCATAAAATGTACAACATACCCTAAATATCTTGGGCAATATACAGACTTCTAACTCAGAGAAATAGTTTCAGCAACTTGATTAAGATGCCTCTTACACGTGCTCTGGAGTATTACTTTGTACTGGAATCCTACTATGACTTAGTGTTCAGATTCCTAGGATTCCGGGCTTTCCGTATTAATAAAGATGGAGTTTTCTTGGGGTGTAAGTCCACAAGATACTCAAACACGTTGTCCGGTCCTTTAATGTCCTGAATATATTCCTTATTCTGGCTTACCTGACTGACTTCTTGATGGGTTGAATTTATCAGTGCCGTAGACTGAAAAGGCACTAGATTATAATGCACCATTTGGCTCACGAATCCAGATTGCTACCAAATGACAAGGCTCCAATAAGAAATGTTGCATTTTAACATCTCAAATGCCAAACAAATAGCATTCAATTTGCTTATATGTCACGGAACGGCCTCCCCTGCTTTGCAGTAGTGGTCCAACAATGGCCAAAACTCAAGAGTATCAAATATGGGTCTTCAAAGGTGTCTACCTTCGCGCAAGATTACTCTTGCCAGAGTTGTAGACATAATTATAATGATGCTTCTATCTCAAGGGAGTATTCATAATATATTTCTGAAGTCAAGAAGAATGCAGCGTTGGGCAGATCAATTGCTAACGTATATCTGATCTGCCGCCTTTTATGAAGAATTAAGCAATTATTAATTTCAGCTCGTTCAAACCACCACCCTGTTTTACTCAGTAGAATTCTTCTTATTATGGTATAGCTCTGTTTAGAGTGTAATTAGTCAATTGACTTAGACAAACATGCAGTAAATTCAAAATGATTAAATCGACGTCAAATTTGAATATTTACAAATAACAAATTTAATAATCAACTAAGTTTTAAAAGTTTAAAGAAATTGAATAATCTTTAACAGAAAATACTCATCATTGTGTGAAGGTATGTTGTTTTATGTAAGAAGTCACTTGGCAGCTTTTAGGTTTGACTTAGCTGCAAATGGTAGTTTCTTCTCCCGCTGGGTTTTTTGGTTCTGTGCAGATAGGTCACTGGAGTTCTCGCGTCTCTGGTCAAGATTAAAGGCGCAGCATGTTCCAAGTAAGATCAGGGAGTAACTGCAAAGCTGGTCTGGCGTCTTTAAGACCCTCTGATGATGGTTTGTAGCTTAACGTCAGTCCTCGTCTACCTTCATTTTGTTCCAGAGATTAGTACCCGCACTGGTACCACCAACTAGAATGGTAAAAGAAAAGAAACAAAACGCTATCATGTCTATTGCGTTTCCCGGCACGTACTTGTGTTCCCATCGTCCTATTCCAACATCCCATCCACCTCAGAATTTACCCTTGGTGAGAATTAAGCTTAATCCCTCGAGAGAAAAACTTTCGTTACATTTAAATGAAAAGGTTAATAGTATAGATTGAATATGTTTTCATTTACATCTACACTGATTTTTTTCAATGTAGATTGAATATGTTTCCATTTACATCTGCACTGGTTGAAAAGCTTGAAAACTTTCATTAATTTTAAAGTGTATATGTTTACATAGACATTTACACTAGATTGAAATGCATGGAGGTATATCTGGAGTCATCCTTGTGACGTACGTCTAAGTATGACAAATGAATTTCCCTGACCCGATGGATGACAACAGAATATTGACCTCTCATAACTTTAGAACCCCTGATCATCTGTTGTAACTTTAACCCGCATGCAGCATTTCCACGAGAATTTTACACGCTGGATCAAAGACAGGCTGATTTTCAGAATTCAACGTGGGGCGGTATACGATCTAAAGAAATCAGGGAACTCCCAGCTAACGTAGTTAGCTTCTCGAGAAATTTTTCGCACTCTCATGCGAGCAGCCTGAGACGAAGAAAATCGGTAGACCGGGGGAAACGGAGGAATCGCAGCGGTTAACACAACGGCGAGGTACCTCGGATTCTGCTCGACTTCAAGAAGGGTGTGAAAATCTAACACGTCCTATTTAAGTTACATTTGAGAAGTATAAATAAAGAACTCCGAAAACTGCATTTTTTTCGTTCGTTCTGACAGAATCCTAGTTTCACTAGCATAGTCGGATTCCTGCTAGATTTCATCTACCTTCGTTGACTATTGGAGTGTATTCTTTCTGCGCAGACGGTAATTTATACATTAGCTTCGAGTGATCAGTGGTCTAGTTATTTCAATTTATTTCATTGGATTGTGGTGTAAATTTAACCTTATTAAATAAACCCATTTTCAAAGTTCTAGTGCAAACTAATGTTACAGCTAAAAGTATTTCCTAATACACTTGACGCGTAAATTAATTTTGCAGACGTTAAAAGGAATTATAACCAGTAAATCCAGTTTAGTTCTGTATAGATAGATGTGCTTTAATTATTTTAACTCACGGGGAGTTTTCCTGATTTGTTAATTGACGACACTAATAAAGTAAATAGGCTAACTGTAATTTATCGCGTGTCAGATTATAATATGATTTGTAATGCATTTCTTGTTTTGATTATCTTTCATTCAGAACGATCATTCAACCTGCATCCCAGCAATTATTAATTATATACAGAGTTCTGCCAACTCAATTCGATAACTCCAGTAACATATGAACCTTTTTAAAGCTAAACTTGTGGCGACCTGTAATGGGCCCCGCTCCTCTGAATTTAACTGAGAATAAAGCCACCCAAGAAACACTTTTAAAATACTAGTTCATATAGTCCTTAAAAGTAAAACTGGAAGCAGAACATATTTTATTCACTGCCCTATTTGTGAAGAAAAAACATAGGTCTACCTGAACACTGCCTGTCAAGTATATTCAGTGGATTTTACACACCCCCGAAGAAGAACTTACCTCAGTGTTTTTTTAACTTGTGACATTACGGAAAAAGAAAGTTATCTCCACCAGCTGTGCCAATTTTAGGAACCACACCATACCTCACGCTTAGCTAAGTGCCTGTGCCATTCATTAGGAACTTTATCTAAACCAACAGTAGCCTTTACGCTTCACCGTCTGGCGATTTTTTGAGACTATTTGTTACCTCGTTAAATCTGGGGCCTGACACGGAAGAAATAAGAGGACCAGTCCATTATTCCACGGTATTAGCTGCTGTGGTAAATAATTCCTAGAGTGACAGAATTCACCATTTTGGTAAGTCTGCGTGTGTGTTTGTGGGATGGCCAGCCCTAGTGTGTTTTTTTTTTGAATGAAAGGAGATTTAATCTTTTCTTTACCCTTTTAATTAGTTCGACCTAGTATTAAGGTGCATTATATTCCTCGTACGGGATTTCTCCTAGCGGGATTGTGTAACTGTGTTCATTCCCCCCTCCCGTAAAATTTGTATGATTAAAGGGAGACATTTGAGAACCCTAGCTTTTCCTCTACACCCCCCCCCTTTTTTACTGTAACCCCTTGCCTCAGAGTAATAAATTTACCAGTGGGTTAAATTGCCTATCTCTGATCACCCTCCTCCCCCCCACCCTTTCTTGTCTTTTGGACCGGGTCTTGTCTGTTAGTAAATACAAACGGGAAACGGTGGATGGGATATTTCTCCTCCAACCCCCCTCTTCCCTTATCATATTTGTATTCTGTAACCTTTGATTTTGACTAAATGTATAATTATTTGTGACTGCTTTATGATAATAAAGGTATTAATCTTTATTGGTGTTGGTTGTCGGCTGGCCCAAAACTCCAAACATTTCCATTTGTGTAGGCTGTATTCATGTACGTTGTGCGACAGAATCACCAAATCGGTGAGTGCGCCTGAGCGACTGGAACTGACAAACAAGTGTTTGTTCAGAAGAGAGATAGGAATAGTCTGTGAGAAACAGATATTGTCGTAATAAGAGACTGTCCTTGCTCTTCCCAGCGCTTGTGAATCTACTGCCTCATTCTCCTAAATCCTTATTCTCACAGAGCCTTCAATATTCCTCTACACTCTAAAGGGACCAATATCCATCAGCACCCTCTCAGATAAAAATTACGACAATATATGGTTAGCTCGTTCGAGATTCTGAACCTAGTTAAAATAGAGTGTGGTTGATTGTCTTTGTGAAGTGGGGTATAATCTTTAAAAGTAATTACTTCCCCTAGACCAAGCCGTTCGGTATTTGGGCCGACCACACAATAATTATGACAGGTTTGTTTTTTTCCACAGGAGCAGGCAGTTAGTGATTATAAAAGATTTGTCACCTTTGTATTCTCTGGCAGAGGGAATTGAAATTTTTTGGTTATATAATTGCTGGGACTGCGTGATTGTTTTACAATCACTAAAGGTTTTGAAGCGTTTGAGTTGAGCTAAGCTAAAGACGGATTGTTCTGATTTAAAAAAAAATTAAGTTAACTACGTCTCATCTCAAAATTGTCTTCAGGGACGGAGTTTATTGTTAGAGAATTAACATTTTCCGGGGAAAAAAAAATTTTTTTTTTTCCTTTTAAATTGTTTTAATATAAATATTTCTCTACTGTTAGTAATAGTAGATTTTTTTTCCTAGTGTAACTTACTAATTTAATTGACATAGTTGCTTGCGTTAAAAGTCTTAAGTGACAATAATAGCGGCGATAAGTTAACACACGAGGTCATTAAGTAAATTGTTTTTTACTTTCGTTTTTTCTCGTAGCGGCTTTGAATTTTTTTCCCTTCTTGTTCTTTCGTACTATTCTCTATTCATACTACATCTTATTCTTTAACAATGGCAGAGAGGATACAGATGAGATCCATCCTGAGGCTGGAAGCGAAAGAGGCAGGCTTAGACGCAGAAGCGGCGAATCTGTTTATCAACCAGGAATTGGAAATATATGACGCGCAGCAACAAAGAGCAGAAGCAGAGAGGAAGGAAGAGAAACAAAAAGCAGAAGCTGAGAGGAAGGAAGAAAAAGAGAGAGAAGAGAGGGCAGAAGCTAGGAAGAAAGAAGTGGACGATCGTCAATTGGAGCAGAAGAAAATTGAGGCAGAGATGGAAGCTCGCAGGGAAAGAGAGAGAGAGCGAGAAAGACAACATGAACTGGCGCTTAAGGCTTTAGAGAGTCGGGGCGCCTCTACTCCAAATAACGGAGAGCCGTCTTCGCCCCAGTCTCAGTCAATGGACCTCTCCAGCACTCATTCTGCCCAATTAGCGGCGATGTCTTTTGCTTTAGAATCTTTTCCTAGCCCTAATGAAAAAATTGACAACTACCTAGAAAAATTCGAAAGACTCGCGAATCTGTATGGGTTAGAGAGTTCCCGCTGGGCACTTAAGCTCTCAACGTCACTAAAAGCTAATGCTTTTGACGTGTACACGAAGCTGGGAACCAACCAACATGATTACGACATGCTGAAAAAGGCCTTGCTAGAACGGTTTGAGATGACCACCCGAAAATTCCTGCAAATGTTCAGGAACAGCCGAAAAGAGAGCACGGAAACATTCCCACAATTCTCTTCATGTCTCACGGGCTATTTGACAAAGTGCATTGAATTATCTGACCTACCTCTTACATATGAGGGACTACTTGAACTTGTTCTTGTGGAACAGATAAAGGCACCTTTGTCAAACGAAACCCGTAGATTTTTGGCTGAACAGGGCGCAGTCAGGCTTGAGGACATCCTCAATAAGGCCGAACGCTATACCAATGCAATGGCCGAACTTCCCAGCAATAAACGTAAACCCACAGATAAGCCATCTCGAAAACAAAATCTAGAGCAGTCATCCTATTCTTCTAATTCCTCTCAGAATTATAACCAACGAGAAAATAATACCCAGAGACCTCCCCAGGAAAAATCGAAATTCTACAAAACCCGATACCCTCCCCAACAACAATTCTGATCAACCCACCAAGCCTACGTGGCAGCGCGGCCACCAAGGTCAAGGAAAAGGAAAGACCCCTACACCAGGAACGTCTGATCAGGCAAGCAGACCGGGCCTAACCGCGTTGGATGTTTGCATACAGCCTCGAAAGGTGGAGTCAATGTCAGTGATTCTCAACCTGAGGGGGACCAACCCTCAACTCGAGGAACTGTAATTTTGAATGGTACCTCAACCACTTGTCTCTTTGACACTGGATTAAGTTTTAGTTGTATTGTTGCTAGACACCTAGTCAAACCAGGTCAGGAGACAGAGGAAACCGTCAAACTTAGTGGAGTTTTTAAGAGTGATGCGCCCAGGACGCTGCCTATCGCACTGGTAGAAATACACTCTGACTTTGTCAGAGGGGTTATTAAAGCGGCCATAATGGATGATCCGATCTACCCAGTTATCCTGGGATGTAGATATGTGTTTATTGGGAGACCAAAGGAGCCGATTGTGGCAGCGGTAACCACAAGAGGGCAAGCCAAGCAAGAGAGGGAGCCTGCGCCAAATTTGTTGCCGAATGAACTGAAGGAGGCGCAACAAAAGGACCCTACTCTGGAGCCCTGCTTTAAAAGACTGCCCATGGCTAAGGACCTCAGACACAACGGAGACATCTTTTCTAAGGATGGCGTATTGTATCGTAGAACGGGCAACCCGGACACGGGGAATAACCAGCTCCTAGTACCGACGCAGTACCGAAGCCAGATCTTAGAGATGGGGCACTCTCTTTCCTTTAGCGGACATATGGGAGAAAACGCCACTATTCAGCGAATAAAAACCCACTATTGGTGGCCAGGAATGAACTCTGACATTATCAGGTATGTGAAATCCTGCGCCCAGTGCCAACGGGTAGCACCCAAGCACTTGACACCCCCAGTACCCATGGGGCAAATGCCAATAGTAGGGACTCCATTTGAACGGGTTGCTGTCGACATCATTGGACCCCTGGAAAGGACCAAAAGAAAGCACAGGTTCATCCTGACTTTAGTCGACACTTGCACAATGTGGGCCGAAGCTGTACCGCTAACATGCATAGATTCTAAGCATGTCGCAGAAGCCCTCGTGCAAATCTTTACACGGTTGGGATTTCCTCAACAAGTTTTGACGGACAATGGATCCCAATTCCGTAGCCTGTTAATGGAGGAGATCTTTAAGATCTTGAGGGCCAAACATATCCACACAAGTCCCTATCATCCGGCCGGAAATGGGCTCGTGGAACGTTTTAACGGCACCCTCACCACCATGTTACGTAAGCTGGGTCAGGAGAAACCGGAAGACTGGGACCTATATATATCGGCTGCCTTATTCGCCTACCGAGAGGTTCCTCAAGCGTCTACGGGATTCGCGCCAGCTACACTTTTATTTGGCAGACCTATTAAGGGGCCACTAGAAGCCTTACTTCGGTCCCTGACAGACCAAAAGGCTGACGAGACAGTCGTCGCTGCAAGCAAGTATGTATCTGAGCTCAAGGAAAGGCTAAAGCTAGGATGGGATCTAGCTACAACAAACCTTACGAAAGCCCGCGCTAAACATGCTAAAAGATACAACAAAGCTGCAAAAGAGAGAGAGAGCTCCAACCAGGGGAGAAAGTTTTGTTGCTACTCCCAACCGGAAGCAATAAACTTCGCATCGGATGGCAAGGGCCGTTTACCGTCCTTAAAAAGATCTCACGTACTAATTACAAGATCTCCATTAAAGGAAAGGAGAAGGTCTTCCACATAAATCTGCTCAAGAAATATCTGGAAAGACCAGTGCCATCCTCCGAGCATCTCCTGGCTGTCGCCATAGCAACGGAAGACGAGGAAGATGATGATGGTTGCATGGAGTACCCATTGCAACCCACAGAATCCTTTAAAGATGTCAAGTTCGGCGAAAATCTCTCACCAGAACAACAAACAGAAACCAGGGCGCTACTACAGCAGTACAGTGCAGTCTTAACGGATGTACCTGGTCGAACAAATCTCATCGAATTTGACATGAAATTAACAAACGAGACCCCTGTTCGAACCAGAGTATACCCCATTCCGTACGCCAAAGCTGATGCACTTCGCGGAGAAATAGACAAGCTGCGTCAGGCAGGAATTATCAGCGAGTCTACATCTCCTTACAGTTCGAGTGTAGTGCTGTTGCAGAAGCCCAATAAGGAAGTTCGGCTGTGTATTGATTACCGGTTGCTAAACGCTGTAACGGAATTCCAGCCGGAACCGCTCCAAACTGCTTCTGAGTTGTTCACCAAGCTCAGCAAGGCAACAATTTTCTCCAAGATTGACCTCAGTAAAGGTTATTATCAAATACCAGTCAAGGAGGAAGTTAAACCTTTGCTAGCTTTCAGCACTAGTGAAGGACTTTACACATTTAATGTGATGCCGTTCGGACTGCATAACGCACCAGGAGTGTTTACCAGGATGATGAGAAAGCTTTTAGAACCCTTGCAAAGTCCCCACATCCATAATTTCATGGACGACATCTTAATTGCATCGGAATCCTACGAAGAACATATTGCTACAGTCGCTATGCTCCTTATGAGACTACAGGAAACTGGTCTCACAGCCAGACCTAGCAAATGTCTCATCGCATTTGAAAAGCTGGACTTCCTGGGGCACACTATTTCTCACGGCTGTAGTTGGCCTATTAAGAAGAACGTGGAGAAAATAGTGGCAGCAAAAAGACCCCGAACAAAGAAAGACATCAGGTCATTCTTATCACTATGTGCTTACTATCAGAAATACATCCAGAACTTCAACGGACTGACAGCACCTCTGACTGACCTCACCAAGAAAGGTTGTCCTGATAAGGTCATGTGGAATCAAAAGTGAGAACATGCATACAGCACTTTGAAGGGACAGTTGGCGGCATACCCCATCCTAAGGTTACCTGACCTTAAGAAACCTTTCGTACTGAGAGTTGACGCGTCAGGTCAGGGCATCGGGTCAACATTGCTGCAAGCCGAGGACAGTGACCCGAACCTGCTATTCACAGTTGCTTACGGCAGTCGGAAACTGAATAAAGCGGAACGCAACTACAGTGTCGTTGAAAGAGAATGTCTCGCTCTGATTCATGGCATCAGACGCCATCATGAGTTTCTGTATGGTACTTCTTTCACGGTGCAAACAGACCATGCTCCATTAGCTTTCCTGGGTGCCAATAAGGAATTCAACGCAAGGATAATGCGTTGGGCCTTGTTATTGAGTGTTTATTCCTTCAAAGTGGAATATATTCCAGGAAAACAGAATGTTGGAGCTGATTCCTTGAGTAGAAACTGGACCACGGAGGAAGAGGAGAAAATCGACGATGCCAATCATCCAAAAGCTACCGATCAGGGCAGCTTCATTGTCATAAATGAAACATGAAAACGAGTTACCATGTCTCAAAAGTGGGGACGATTGTGACGTACGTCTAAGTATGACAAATGAATTTCCCTGACCCGATGGATGACAACAGAATATTGGCCTCTCATAACTTTAGAACCCCTGATCATCTGTTGTAACTTTAACCCGCATGCAGCATTTCCACGAGAATTTTACACGCTGGATCAAAGACAGGCTGATTTTCAGAATTCAACGTGGGGCGGTATACGATCTAAAGAAATCAGGGAACTCCCAGCTAACGTAGTTAGCTTCTCGAGAAATTTTTCGCACTCTCATGCGAGCAGCCTGAGACGAAGAAAATCGGTAGACCGGGGGAAACGGAGGAATCGCAGCGGTTAACACAACGGCGAGGTCCTCGGATTCTGCTCGACTTCAAGAAGGGTGTGAAAATCTAACACGTCCTATTTAAGTTACATTTGAGAAGTATAAATAAAGAACTCCGAAAACTGCATTTTTTCGTTCGTTCTGACAGAATCCTAGTTTCACTAGCATAGTCGGATTCCTGCTAGATTTCATCTACCTTCGTTGACTATTGGAGTGTATTCTTTCTGCGCAGACGGTAATTTATACATTAGCTTCGAGTGATCAGTGGTCTAGTTATTTCAATTTATTTCATTGGATTGTGGTGTAAATTTAACCTTATTAAATAAACCCATTTTCAAAGTTCTAGTGCAAACTAATGTTACAGCTAAAAGTATTTCCTAATACATTTGACGCGTAAATTAATTTTGCAGACGTTAAAAGGAATTATAACCAGTAAATCCAGTTTAGTTCTGTATAGATAGATGTGCTTTAATTATTTTAACTCACGGGGAGTTTTCCTGATTTGTTAATTGACGACACTAATAAAGTAAATAGGCTAACTGTAATTTATCGCGTGTCAGATTATAATATGATTTGTAATGCATTTCTTGTTTTGATTATCTTTCATTCAGAACGATCATTCAACCTGCATCCCAGCAATTATTAATTATATACAGAGTTCTGCCAACTCAATTCGATAACTCCAGTAACATATGAACCTTTTTATAGCTAAACTTGTGGCGACCTGTAATGGGCCCCGCTCCTCTGAATTTAACTGAGAATAAAGCCACCAAAGAAACACTTTTAAAATACTAGTTCATATAGTCCTTAAAAGTAAAACTGGAAGCAGAACATATTTTATTCACTGCCCTATTTGTGAAGAAAAAACATTGTTCTACCTGAACACTGTCTGTCAAGTATATTCAGTGGATTTTACACACCCCCGAAGAAGAACTTACCTCAGTGTTTTTTTAACTTGTGACATTACGGAAAAAGAAAGTTATCTCCACCAGCTGTGCCAATTTTAGGAACCACACCATACCTCACGCTTAGCCAAGTGCCTGTGCCATTCATTAGGAACTTTATCTAAACCAACAGTAGCCTTTACACTTCACCGTCTGGCGATTTTTTGAGACTATTTGTTACCTCGTTAAATCTGGGGCCTGACACGGAAGAAATAAGAGGACCAGTCCATTATTCCACGGTATTAGCTGCTGTGGTAAATAATTCCTAGAGTGACAGAATTCACCATTTTGGTAAGTCTGCGTGTGTGTTTGTGGGATGGCCAGCCCTAGTGTGTTTTTTTTTTTTGAATGAAAGGAGATTTAATCTTTTCTTTACCCTTTTAATTAGTTCGACCTAGTATTAAGGTGCATTATATTCCTCGTACGGGATTTCTCCTAGCGGGATTGTGTAACTGTGTTCATTCCCCTCCCGTAAAATTTGTATGATTAAAGGGAGACATTTGAGAACCCTAGCTTTTCCTCTACACCCCCCCCCTTTTTTTTACTGTAACCCCTTGCCTAAGAGTAATAAATTTACCAGTGGGTTAAATTGCCTATCTCTGATCTCCCCCCCCCCCCCCTCTTTCTTGTCTTTTGGACCGGGTCTTGTCTGTTAGTAAATACAAACGGGAAACGGTGGATGGGATATTTCTCCTCAAACCCCCCTCTTCCCTTATCATATTTGTATTCTGTAACCTTTGATTTTGACTGTAAATGTATAATTATTTGTGACTGCTTTATGATAATAAAGGTATTAATCTTTATTGGTGTTGGTTGTCGGCTGGCCCAAAACTCCAAACATTTCCATTTGTGTAGGCCGTATTCATGTACGTTGTGCGACAGAATCACCAAATCGGTGAGTGCGCCTGAGCGACTGGAACTGACAAACAAGTGTTTGTTCAGAAGAGAGATAGGAATAGTCTGTGAGAAACAGATATTGTCGTAATAAGAGACTGTCCTTGCTCTTCCCAGCGCTTGTGAATCTACTGCCTCATTCTCCTAAATCCTTATTCTCACAGAGCCTTCAATATTCCTCTACACTCTAAAGGGACCAATATCCATCAGCACCCTCTCAGATAAAAATTACGACAATCCTTATATGACCAACAGCTATGCACAATGCTACAATATATGTATGTGGAAGTGAACTTATGTCTGTGATGTTAATTACATCCTCGTTGACTCTTGAAATCCTCCACACACCTCCAGGGATTCCCCCTGTGGTGAAACTTGTTGAGAACCCAGCATTGCACACTAAGCTTGGAGAAGCCCCCGAGCCCCATGCGTAATTCTTAGGCTTTGACTTGGTTGACTGCATGCAGAAGGATCTCACTATGGACCCAGTGATAGGCAAGGGACGCTGAGAAGTGGCTCTGTGCAGGACAGGAGAATTCCTTGGGAGAGCCCAGAACCAGATCACAGTATTTTAGCTCTGCATAGTTGGAGAGCCCCCTTGGATGGCGAAGAATGCACAGTATGCCACGCACTTCTTACTCCAAGCTTGGGACCAGATGTGACGATCCTTTAAATGCAAGCCAAGCTGGAGAAACTGGAGCTCATGAATTCAACTCAACACATTTCGGAAAGGCAGAAAAGCCACAGGAAAACCTAGATCTACAGTGTAGATAATACCAAGGAGTTTTTAACTTGGTGTTGACTGCTAAAGAGTGAGAAGCTCAGCAGCCCTAGTTAAACAACAACAACAACACTAGTTTGAAAATGTAAATATTATAATTAGAATGTACATCATTTCTTTCCTTGTTCCATCCCTGCTCCATATGGAACTTGTGACTACCTATGTTTTTAGTTCTCTTTAAGAAACTAGCAATAAAGAAGTGACCAGCCCTTGCTGTGGTGGTTCATGAAATTATCATTCTATGTACTGAGGTTGCCAGCCTCAAATGACGTGGACATCCACTAGTAATTTTCACATATTAATATTTACATGGCAATATATACATATTAGTTCACATGATAGTAATTAAAAATTTAGAATGTAAAATGCACAACTTACGCCAATCTTGGCTCACAGGCTGTTTGCTCAGATGAATAAAATAAATGGAATAGGCCTCTTACACGTGTTCTTAGGGGTCGTTATTTTAACAATGGATTCCCAATATGAATCTGTGCTTTAGATTCATCAGATTCCGGGTGTCCTTGTTAAATGGTAGAGTTTATTCAGGGCTCTGAAGTCCTCAAAATTGCTTAAACAAAGTCCAGTCTGATATATGGAATTTCACAGAAAATTCTATGTTATTTTTGTCGAATTTGTTTGTTTTTTTTTTAACTCAGGCAAGTGCTGGTGGTCGTCAATAAAATTTGGCAAGAAACGATTTATGTTCATATCCTGTGTCGGCTGGACAAATAAGTTATTATCCCCGAGCTGAGAGAAGAGTTAGAATGTTTGAAAATACAAAATATCTGCTTCACAGCAGAGAAAGAAAGAGGTGCCGACCATTGAAAAGCATGTAATTAAGTCAGTACAACAAATGTCACTGATTACTGCCGTAGTGGAGAAGAGATCGAGAAGAGGTCACCCTAGTCCATCCTGTGACAGTATTTTGGTAGGGGTATGTTCCCACTGCCATCTCATGGAAAATTCCAACGTGACACATAAAAGGGGATTTTTTTCAAGTCACTTCTCATATAAGGCATTCTCTCTTCATTTACAAGTACAGTACCACTAAAATATGAATAAGTCCAGCAATAGCAACCACAACCTTACAGACATCTACACGTACCATCAAAATACGTGATCAAAATAAGTATGTACCGCTAACGTATAGACATCTACCACATACGAGTAGAAGATTGGCAACTATTACAGACATCTATACTTACCATAAAAAAAAATCTGATTTGTTTGTACGACACGTTTACGGGCACCGCCAGACTGGCACCGTGGTTAGAGTACTTTCCTTTCGTGGCAAAGTTACCGGGTCCTACGTTCGAAACCTGGTAGCGTCACACGGTTCAAGAAGAGGACAATAGACTAGAGACCGTCCTGTTGGCCAGAAATGTTGCGTTTCGCTTCGAGTTGGAATTTTTTATTTTGTTTAAGGCCCCGGTGTGTGTTGGACGTTATTATTTTTAACAACCTCAAACAGGGTTGGGGTTAGGTTAAGGCTTAATGGGGGTCGGAGTGGCTAAGAGGTATGGCGTCCGCCTCTAATTCTAAAGGTGCCGGGTTCGGATCCCAGGTCTGGGAATATATTTGATAGTTTTACTTTGATAATGCCATATTCCCCTTGATCTCATGGGTAGTGAGACCAGATGCCTAGCCTTCTCGGATAAGGAAGAAAAATAAGAGGTTCTTTGTGCAAGTTGCACACGTTAAAAATCCCTCGGCAGTTGGACAATGTAAAGAGTAGACCATACAGCCGCTGCCCTGGAAAAATGTACAAAAATTAGGAAAACCTACCCAAAACAAAAAATATTTATAAAATGTGTGATTCCTGCATATATACATCGGAATCCTCACCGGTGCTACGGAGTTCGAGGACAGTGCTGAGATCCTCCTTGTGTGATCGAACGGAGGAGATCGGAGCACTGATGGAGTTGCCCGTGTGCAATGAAGATGTTTATTAAAACCAAACCAAACCAAACCAAACCAAACTTAGCCTTGATGTAACGTAAATATGGATAGCCATTCAGGCAACTTGGGATAACATGTCTAGCGTCATGCTCCTGTCTACCCATCTGTAAATGAGAACTTGACTTTGCTCTTGAATTAGGGAAAGGAAAGGCAGTCGCCCTCCAACCTTCCCACGTAAAGCTGGACCTAACACTTTACTCCGATCGACGTGTTCCATGTACCACTATCTTACATACATCTACACGCACTATTTAATGTCTGAGATCGATATCTAAAGGAGAGGGTAAACGATCCCGTTACACGCCCATTGAGGCGTATTGGGAATATGGTGTTAGGCCCATATTGTCTTGACCATCGGCACACGAGGGGTGATGTGGTCAGCATCACGCCCGATATCTAAACGTACATTAAAAATACGTGACCGACATCATCAATATCATCATCAATATCATCATGATCATCACCATCATCATCATCACCATAATCGTCATCATCATCACCATCATCAACATAATCCTCATCATCATCACGATCATTACCATGATCCTCCTCACCATCACCATCATCACCATCATCATCATCACCAATATCATCATCACCATCATTATTATCATCATCATCCTCACCATCATTATCATCATCATCGCCATCATCATCATCATCACCAACATCATCATCACAATCATCACTACCATCATCATCATCATCACCATCGTCCTCATCATCACTATGGTCATCATTACCATCATCATCATCACCATCATCATCCTTATTGTCCTTCAGCTAACCAAAGAGCCTTAGTATTTCAGATCCTCTTGTCATGTGCCATCCGCTAACATTTTTCAATGTTGTCTTTACTCTTTTTATTCTTATCTCCAGCTCTCTTCTCCGTGGTTTTTTTGTTAGTCTCTCTCTACCTCTATTGGGGTTGGGGTTCCAGAACAAAGACTGCATTGCAACACTATAAACATGTTTCTACAATGTGTGTCCTATCCATCGCAGGCGTCTTCTTTTCATCTCCTTTTCCACATCTATCTATCTATCTATCTATCTATCTATCTATCTATCTATCTATCTATCTATCTATCTATCTATCTATCTATCTATCTATCTATCTATCTATCTATCTATCTATCTATCTATCTATCTATCTATCTATCTATCTATCTAGCAACCAACCTACCTACCAACCTAATTACCTATCTACCTGTCCATCCAACCGTCAGTCTGTTTCTCTATCCACCCATCCATCCATCCGTTCGTCTGTCTCGTCCATCCGTATGTCTGTCGGCACGTCGGTCCGTCCATCCGCCCTTCCGTCTGTCTTCCCATCAGTGCGCCCATTTGTCTGTGTAACTGTTTGTCTGCCTGTCTCTCTTTGCTGTGGTTCATTATTTCAAAGTTGTTTACACTTTAGCCCTGCGCAGTCTCTTTTCGTACCAGAATCCTTCGTTTAACTATTCTCATTTTCTGAATGTTCCTCGAACAATAAGTTTCTTTTCGGTGCTCCTATGACAGATCCATCCTACGATGTTAGTACTACATTTTTTTAACACGGTCATTCACTGTCATGTCTATAACACTTAGACATAACACTTTCCAAGCCACTCACGTCAAAACAATACAAAAAGATTGAAAATCCCTCAAGACGTCGACAGATTTACGCCATTATTCTGCCTTAATATCTTCCACAGAAACTACACACAGATAACAAATAGAAAAAAGGTGTCGACTTAAGTAGTCAGACGGTACTACAAAAACTGATAACGATTTTAAAACCAGGCCTCAGTTTATTTACTCTCTACGTGCAGGCTAACATGACTGGTTTAAGGATAAGTGATGTTGTCGTCGTGCCGTCTCTGTGTAGGGCTACATTCAAAATACTAATCAATGGAAGAACAAGCAAAAAACGACGGGTTATATGTAGGGTCGGCTCTTGGGTGGTGATAGGGTGGGGGCTGCATCGGCTTGGGGAAGGAGTCGAAATTTATATTAAAACATCAATCAAATCAATCAATCAATCCCCTTTAGTTACCCACAGAACATAGGCTTTCAACAAATACACGCCAAGTCCCCTGTCACGTGACATCAGCTCAAGCTTTTTTCCATGTCTTCCTCGTTATTTTCTCTTCTGTCTCTAGATTTCTTCCCCGTGTGTGTGTGTGTGCGTGTGTGTGTGTGTGTGCGTGCGTGTGTGTGTGCGCGTGCGTGTGTGCGTGTGTGTGTGTGCGTGTGTGTGCGTGCGTGCGTGTGTGTGTGCGTGCGTGTGCGTGTGTGTGTGCGCGTTTAAAAAAAAAAAAATTAAAATAAAATAATAAAAATAATAAAATCTTTACCATTTTTTAAAAGAAGAAAGAAAATTTAAAAAATTAAACTACCAATTTAAAAGAAAAAAAAAATCATTTGCTTGCATGACAATGCTCGTTTTTTGACACGTATGTAATATTAATTTTTCAAATAACAGCGTTTTGAGCGCTTAATTCTGTATGAATATCGTTTTTAAAAAAAATACCACCAATAAAATGTTAGAAACATAAATGAAAAATGTTATTTCATCCTTATAAAGTACTAAAGTGAGTATCATTTATCAGAAATTGCAGTGTAATTCAAGTGAACATCACGAAACTGAGCATTGTAAGAGTACATACACTACTGCTGGTATTTTTTTTTGGGCGGTGAGGGGTGGGGTCACGAAACCACGCACCACCTTCAAAAGTCCTTAGAGCCGGCTCTGCTTATATGGCCCCGGTTGCCGCCATTTCCAACCACCACCGCCTGATGAAAAAAATAAAAAAACAACAACTTACAATGGAGAGTTATAATCCAGAAGAGTTTTTTTTAATCCCAAATACTTTCTCAGGTTATGTTTTGTAGATTAGTGATTCTCAACTTTCTGTACCAATGCTCCTTAGAGTCACCTTCTGCCTGAAGGATCCGAACATTATTTTGTGTATATGATGACGTGTCAAGAACACGTGAATGTTTAACGGTATACTTCGCTTCAGTTTATCTTAGTTAATATATTAATAATATCCATGTGCAGTTCTCATAAATCTCTAGAGAGACAAAGAAAGTGTAGGAATACTGCACTCTCATGCATGTCGTACAAGGCAACTAATATGATGTTGTTCTTGGAATGGCAACCTCATCATGTAACACAACTTGCCATAGAAACAACCGCTGCAAGACCATGTAAATGCTTGGTGCAGGTTTCCTGCAATCGGGACTAGCGGCAGTGGTGGCTCTATGCTCTGAAGGAGTTCAAAGAATACTGAATGACCTTTGAACTCCACGTGAACAACAAGCATTAAATAAATACTTCATGTTCTGTGCTGTCCTTTCAATGTTTTTCAATTTCTTCTTTATTCCTTTCGTTTCTATTCCTTTCTTCACGTGTTGTTTCGTCCCCGTCTATTTCTCTTATCATGAAAAATTCATAATTAGGACTGCCTTCTAATGCTATCAAGTGGTTTTCTCAGTCAGTGTCATATCCAACGCCAGCGCCTTCTTCTCATATCTTGTTTTTATCTATTTCTTTTCATCTGTTCCGCATTGATAGTCTTTTCACACCATGTCAACGTTATTCTGCTCAAGAACTTTAGAAAATTAGCATTTTCATGGTTTGTCATGTCGTTGTTTTCCATATTTCATGACCATACAATAAGACTGACTTGACATTTGAGTCGCTGATTCTTATACTTTATGCTAACCTTGATTTCTTTTAATTTTCTTATAGCTTTTTTTGTAATTTTATTTTAGCTAATATATAATACTGGTGATAACCCTGGTGATGGAGTTCTGGGAACTTACAGTGCTTCATAGTGTGTCCACTCTTTCTAAAATGATGAGGACCTTTGTTGAAACAATTCTGTGAATGAAATGAAATTTCTCTTCCGTAGGCGGTTTGTCTTTTTCTTCCCACACTTCACATGCTTACTTGAAGTGATAATAAATCAGCTAGATAGGATTACCAGATAGTCCAGGTAAATTAAGCGAGAGCAGAAAATCTGTTGTTAAACTTGGAACTTAGCTTGTTATTTTTGTAATCGCCAGCGTTATATATATATATATATATATATATATATATAATATATATATATATATATATATATATATATATATATATATATATATATATATATATATATATATATATATATATATATATATATATATATATATATATATATATATATATATATATGCTACATATGTTTTATTTGTGTGTGACGTGATTGTCTCTCCTGCTCCGTAGTAGTGGTCTGACAATGGCCAAACTAAGAGTATAAAATTGAGAGTCTTCAAAGGAATCACCCTTCTCTCAAGGTTACTATTTGCAGAGATAAAAATAGAAGAATGGTGCTTCTATTCAAGGGAGTCTCACAGAAATTAAAACAAAAGCAAGCATAACAACTGAGATCATCTAAGGTGTCATGAATTTATTATTCTCCCACCTCTTCTTTGAAGTAATAGATTTTCACTCGTATTTCTGAGCCCCAGCTGAAGGTGATTCAGCAATTATTAATTTTATAGCTCTCTATGTTTATGTATTTAAATCAATATGATTCATACCGGCGCAGGCATAAAATTAACTCAAGAGTAATTAATCCAACTATAGCTTTAAATTTACAGATAAAGAGATTTAATAATCATTTAAGGGTTATCAACGTAAAATAAATAAAGTTGGTTATAAAAATGAAGCGATGATATTTATCATCATCGGATTATTTAAATTGTTGTGAAACTTATGAAAAATTTGGAAATTTGATTTCGCTTGTTTGCTACTTAGCTTCCAGGATGGGGTCGGTTGGCGTGTGCATCAGCAGCTGTTGGTTCCACAGGTATCTTGGACTGTATCTTGGAAGAGAACTTCAGTAGTCAAATATTATGGCAGCAGTACGTCTCGTGCACAAGGCTGATGTAAATGCTTAGGTTGTCAAGTCAAACATCTTCAAGGCCGTCTGATGAGGTGTCTAGAGTCGACTGCTGGCAACCTGTACCACACACTTATTCCACAAACTGAAAGAATTAAATGTCTCTGCTAAATATTGGGTCTCCTGACACAGTCATCAGGCGACCTCCGCTTCCATCCACCACTTCATCTTCCTCGGAAATTCTAGCCTCCCTGAGCGTTTATTTTAACCCCAGCGAGTTGAATGAAATTACTTTTTGACAGCGGAAATGAACTATATATATATATATATATATATATATATATATATATATATATATATATATATATATATATATATATATATATATATTAATAGATATATATATATATTTACACATATATGAAATTTACTAAAGTGCCTGTATAATAAATATATACGTCATGAGAATCATAAACTCCCTTCTATCTATGGAGCCTGGGGCCACTTCTGCTGTTGGTTTCTTGTGAGGAAACCCGCACGAAGCAGTCGCCAGACCTTGCAGTTGGGGTTTATGTGACACGTTATTTGCAGTGATGAGGTTGCCAGCCTCGTATGCCACTGTAGATCCACAAGCAGATTATACATGAAAAATGCAACCATAAAATGATAAAATGTGCATATTACAACTTACCTCGAGTTTTTCGGGCAACACAGACTCTTTACACAGGAAACGTCCGAATATTGTCGGGCAACTGACTTAAGATGCCGTCTCTTTCATGTTAGTTAGGTATCTAACTTAGAGCACTTGAAGTTGGATCCTAGAACTTAAGGTGCAAAGTGATGTCTCAGGGGCTACTCTCTTTTAGTCTTAGAATTCACGTCCAGTCGTATGGCCTGTCCTATATTTGAGTCCTAAAATTCCGCGTTCCTGGCTGTTTATGATTTCTTCTCGACGAAATTTGTTGAAGTCAGTGAAGTAGTCTTACAACGCTGTAGAATATATGCGAAGTTTCCGCCTACACACACAGGTTGTTACTTTGAGGAGAAGTCCAATAAGGAGCAGTCTATCTTTGCATTTCAAGTGCCAAACCAAGTGCAGACAAGTGTCTGATTGTGGGTGGGGTCTATTCCCGCACTACCCTCCTCTTATGTGGAACTTTACTGCATGACAACATAAGATAACGTGTCATTTTCAAATTTCATCACCACATAAGGTCTTGCCACTTCCGTGGTTATTTGTCATTTTTACAACTCACTACTTCATAGATCTAACATTATAATCTCCTCCTAGATGTTATTTTCTTGTAATTGTTTATCACAACAAAGTTCATCTGCCGGAAGTAGTACATCACTGTCAGTGTCTTAATCTTTACCAAGATTGTTATCCTCCTCCATCCCAGTGAGATCGACCGTGTTTGCAAACTAGCACCTTTCTATGCGACAACATGGTTTCGTGTATCTTCCCAGACAGAAAGTCTGGGTTAACAATGGGAATGTCGCCCAGCGTAGACTATTAGTCCGTCTGGAGCTGGCGATAAGAGAAAAATCAATGTAAAAAGTTCGCTCTTTCGATACTCGTCGACAATAAGAAATGAGAAATAACCAGGAGAGAGGAGTGGGTGAGAGGTATGACAATATGTGATAAGAAAACCTTGAAAGATGACAGCGAAAACAACGAATACTGAAAGAATTAGCACGTAAACGGAATTGTAGAGTAATAATGCCGGAGAAGAATGAAGACCAGAAAAAAGAAGGAACGTATTTCGTTACAATGTGCCAAGTAATTATGTGTGTATGATATATATATATATATATATATATATATATATATAATATATATATATATATATATATATATATATATATATATATATATAAATATATATATATATATATATATATATATATATATGTGTATATGTGTATATATATATATATATATATATATATATATATATATATATATATGTGTGTGTGTGTGTATATATATATATATATATATATATATATATATATATATATATATATATATATATATATATTTATATATATTTATATATATATATATATATATATATATAAATATTTAAATATATTTATAAATTATATATTTTCTGTGTTTATTAATAGAGAAAGACACCATTTCAAATCTTCAGTGTTTTCGACTCCTGGTAATCGATTAGAACTCGAGTCAGACTTTTGTCATCAAAGCGACTCGACTCGGCTCGAGACGACTTGAGATTTAGGCATTAGCGACTCGAATCGAGGCTATCTACTTTTAATGAAAGGACTCGCCGTCCTCATTTATAATGCACTTTAGTAATTAGAAAAAGATATGCTCTAGTATTAAACGATATCACCAAAACTACAAGAATTCCATTCTGCAAACATATTACAAGGAATCCATTACGCAAACCCATTTTACTTCATATTATCAGACAAAATTGGACACTGTTGCTAGACAAACATCTCGAGACACAGCGACCGTCAGGACAATAATATTATTTGGCTATGTAAACATTACCATCCCACCTTAGAGGGGAAATATGCAGCGCGCATTTATTGGCGGGGAAAAAAAAACTAGAGCATGTGTCCGTAATCTATAAATTTGCTTAAACTTAAAATTTCGTGCTGATCAAGTGTATTATTTCATCCATTTGATTCTAGGCTGTGGGATGGGGTTCGCATTACGCTTGAGAAGATAATTTTTCTAAAAGGTAATACTGGAAAATAACTTTGGTCGAATAAAAAGTCAGTAAATAAAATAGTAAAAGTACTAAAATATTGATTACTATATTTGATTATTATTTGTAGTGGTCTATGTGAGTTTTCGATAAAGCGCGAATGTGACTATAAACAGTGTTAGATCTAAAATAAGGCTCGTCTCCGGACTCGACTTAAAGCCAGTGTGAACGACTTGCGACTCAACTTTAGACGTGAACTAAGAGACTATACACTCGACTTGAGATGCGTTAAGAAAGACTTGACAATGCTAATCTTCCATGTTAACATTAACAACTTACTGCTGAAGTTAAGACTATTTTTATTCGAAACCCCTTTTAAAATTGTATTATTGCAAGGTAGAAATGTAAAAAAAAATATAATGCTTATTTCTTTACTTCTTCTTCTTCGATCCTCAGCCACCGACCGTAAAAGCAGTCAGTGGCCATCACGCCTAGTGGCGTCTTGTAGGGCAACAACAAATTGATTCCACTTTACACGGTCGGTGGCCATCCTTCGTACAGTGCCCCAACTCTGGTTCATTCTTTGCATCTCAGCCTCCACAATCCTCCGCCAGGTTGTTTTTGGTCGGCTTCTCTTTCGCTTTCCTTCAGGGGTCCAAAGCATAGCTGTTCTTGTGATGGCATCGGGGTCTCTTCTGAGGACATGACCAACCCAGCTCCAGCGTCTGCCAGCTATGATGGTATGCATGTCCTCTTGCTTGCTACGAGTAAGCAGATCTTGGTTGGTGATGGTATTCGGCCAAAAGATGCGGTGAATTTTTCTTAGGCATGTTGTGTGAAAAGAGGACAATTTTGACATTTCCTTCTCTGTGACTCTCCAGCATTCCGCACCATAGAGAAGCACAGAAAGCACGCAACTCTGGTATAATCTTAATTTTTTGCTTGTGCTGTATTGGGAGGACTTCCAGATGTTATTTAGGCTAAAGAAGGCTGTTCTTGCCTTATTCATTCTGATGTTGATGTCTTTGCCTGCCCCACCGTCTGGTGTTACTATGCTTCCTAGGTATGTGAAGGTATCTGTCTGTACCAGTTGCTGATTCCTTACTGATATGGACTCAGGGTTGCTCACATTGAGCGTCATGACCTCAGACTTCTTTAAATTGATGCTCAAGCCCACCTGCTGGCTAAATTTATTAAGTCTATCCGTTTTTTCTTGGATGTGTTGATGTGAATTATTTCTTTACAATGATGACATAAAGACTTCGTTCGTTCGCTCTAATCCTGATGACATTAAAATAAAAACCCGTAAACGTATTCCTATACAAAGACCCTTCATAATGACAAAGCAAAAATTAAAGAAACTTTATAACCGTTATAACTGGAAACAAATATGAACATTTATTTTTCATAAACCATTGTTGCCAGTTTAGCAGTAGTAGCCTTTCTCGTCCCTAGAAACTCATAACTGAAAATACAAGCAGAATGCTCTTAAAAAAAGTATCAACCACATGATCAACTGACACGTGTGCGTGGAAAAAAGAAAATGAAAAAAAAGAAAAGGCAACTGAGGTATGCAGTCTCATTATTACAAGCACACTTAGAAAATCTACAGCAGACGTTAGACCCCACAAGAAAAAGGCTGCTGCAAAAGTAAGCCAGGTCGTAAAAACTTCCCAATGACCTGGTTCCGGAAGTGCACATTGTGTTTGCTTTCTTGTGCCATAATTTGTGTCAGTTTATTCGTTTTCTAGCGCGTGAGGAAATAAATATATCCCCCAAACCCTGCTTGGAAGGTTCCCCCCAATCTACTTAAGAACAGTTTTTGTAACCTATCTCCATACAACTGGAGTGGTATAAAATTGTCTTGATGGAGCCGGAATATCACGAAAGCTCTGTCTCCTTCTGCTAGTCCACTGACATGTTTCTAAATTTTGGGCTTCAGAATGTCAAAGGCAACTATAAGATGGATTTCCAGGTTTGATTTCCAAGTTTATTATGCTCTTGACACTTTGTTTATATAGTGCCTCCACTTTGTTCATCCTGCGGCTCTCACGCTAATTTGAACTCAAAGAAAAGCAGATAGTTATTTGTTTGTTATGAGGTTTCTTCACTTTTCTAGTGGTTACCTATTTGGTTGTCATAAGGTGTCTTCGCTTTTCTAGTGGTTAGCAGACTTTTTTCCTTAATATAAAGTCCAGCCTACTTAAACTGACTAAATTGTCTAAGTGGTAAATCGGGAATGCAGTGGCGGCTTTAAATCAGCCCTTCACACACAAAAATCAGAATCTTCAACCCAATCGTCAAAGTCAGTCCTATTGTATGGCTCTAAAATATGGAGAACAACAAAAGCGACTATCAAGAAGTTACAGACCATCATACCGGTGTGTTATAAGAGGATTGACGTTTTATGACAGGATGACTTAAGTCGATGACAAGAACCGCAGAAATGCCAGTGGAACATGAAGTAAGAAGAATAAGCTGGCGTTGGACAGGATACATACTGAGAAAACCTGGTGATCGCATAACAAGGCAGTCCTTGTTCTTGAATCCATAGGGTAAGAGAAGTGAAGGACACAGAAAAACATGAGGAGAAGAGAACTGGAGACTTGACTGAATGGGGTAAAGAACATATGGACAGAGCTTGGACAGATAGCATACGGCTTGGCATGAATTAGATGAGAACCTATACTCGCTTGGGAGCTGAAGGGTACTTCTTCTTCTTCCTCGTTCATCCTGAAAAGGACGTTGGTTGCGTTGTATCCGTTTACAGCGAAGCTGCGGTATTTGCGCCTTTCGGCCGACACATCCGACTTCCGCACGGCATGTTTTGGGACCGGGTTAGCCTTCCCTCTTCGATCCTTACTCCTCAGCCAGACTGCAGTGATGCAGCCTGTTTCTAGGACCACCACGTGGAGGTGGAGTAGAGTCTTGGTCAGCTCTGGTTCGCTGACCCTGACGCAGGCAGTCAAGCTATGGGTCGCTTACTGCATTCCTCACTTTTGATGCAGGCAGTCAAGCTATGGGTTGGGAAGAGAAAGATTGATGATAATGTGATAAACTTATGTTGTGGTCTAGATGTGATCTGCCAAACCTAAATTGCTTTTCTTGAAAAAAGTGTGGCGAAAATCCGTCATTCTAAACCAGTGCTTCTTAACCAGGAGTGCATGCAACCCCCCACCCCCCCCCCCCTCCCCCCCCCCCCCCCCCTTTCCTCCGGGGTGCGAGATTCATTTTCCAGGGGTAAGAGGCATGCCAGATATTTTATAACGCGAATGCTCATAACCAATTTACTCATCATTGTCTCTTCATCTGTTCGGGCTCATCGTCCCCGCATCTTTTGTCGGCTTTCTTCTTGTCCGATAACCTTATAGCGTCCACTTTTTTTTTTTTTTTTTTACCTGATATACAGTAAAAAGGCTGGTGATTTCATTTTTCGTTTTCTTCTTTAATCCTTAGCCGCTGACTGTGAAAGCAGCCAGTGGCCATCACGCCTGGTGGCGTCTTGTAGGGCAGCAAAAAACTGCTTCCACTTTGCTCCGTCAGCGGCCATCCTTCGTGTAAGCGCCCCAGCTCTGGGTTCATTCTTTGCATCCATGCCTCCACAGTTCTCCGCCAAGTTGTTTTTGGTCGGCCTCTCTTTCGCTTTCCTTCAGGGGTCCATTTCATAGCTGTTCTTGTGATTTCAATGTTGGAGTTTAATCCTTGTTATTCATACTTTTATAGCCCTTTCTTATCTTCTTTCCTCCCATCAATGTTTTTCTTCCGTCGTGGAATTTTTTGTTTTCTTGCACGGTTTTTAAGTTCCCGTATTTCTGTCTGTCGGTTGATATTTTGTTTGTCTGCATGCCTGTCTTTCTGTCTGTCCATTCTTTTTTCTTTCGTTTTTTCTTTCTTTCCTTCCTTTCTTAAGTACACGAGAATCAAAGTTGAATTGAACTATCTTACAGTGTATCATAAACACACGGTGTATCAATGGCACGCGCTCCATTACACTTGTTTGTGTATCCGATGCGTGTCATACCAAGAACTTCCCTTGTTCACGTCAACCA